>JAQFVV010015758.1:0-11628 GCA_028023455.1 Epiperipatus broadwayi
TAAAGTATGAAGATTGACGATCAAAAAAAAAAAGCTGAGCACTGATTGTATATATGAGTTGAAATAGTAATCAGGACCAACTGATGATTTCTGGTTTGGCATAAAATATGTATATTGGTGATTATTTATCTTTTCAACATGTGTGTGATCAGGTGTGTCAGCAATATGAGATGGCATGGAGAGTTGAGGGTCGTGTAAAAATCTGAGTTTCAATCCTGCATACATTATATATATATATATATATATATATATGCAGGTTTAAGCCTGTGTAGTGTATTAATTTATATATTTATTAATGTATATATTTCATAATATTGTCCCTGAAAGAAATAAAGAGAGAAAATTTTTATCTGATCCTGAAATAAATAAAATAGGATAGTTACAAGGCATGAAGTGAGGTTCTAAAATATTTGTTAGTTGGTTTTTAATAAAGTTCCATAATATTCAAGTAAATTATTTGTAAAACTTAATTAAAACTAAGATAATTTGTGAAATACAAGTAGTTAATTGCAGGTCATTAAAATAAATTAGATAATCAATAAATATTTTAATTTAGTATATAAAGAAATCCAAGAATTATACTGTTTAACAAGGAGTACAGCCAGTAGGGCTACAATAATAATAGCGATGTAATAAAAAATAACCACCAGCAAAAGATTGCTTTAAAAATAACAAGACTGATGCAACAGACAAGTAGGTATATAAAGTAAAATGTACAAGAGTTAGTTGAGCAGCCAGTTGAGAATTGAGTTGAGAAAGTTAATTAAGCCCTTTAAGCATCTTGAAGTTTATATGTCATTGGATAATAATTTCGATGATTTATATTTCTTATTGGTTCATACCTACTTTATTCATATTTCTTCTTTTTCTAAATAGAATAATTTGTATACTGAACAATGAATATCTCTTTGTATTATCAAAACACTTCTTTTGCAACAATTAAATTCTGTTTTCTAGTAGATCATTTAACATATGTAAATACCATGAATAATAATCATTGCAATAAGATTATGAATAATATACTTATCACTGAAAAGCATATCTATATATCACATAATGATAAATTTGTTTCAATAATTATCAGTTATAATTTATGCATCCTAATAATAAGTAAATAATAGAATCGTTTACTTCTTGGGAATTCATAGAAATTTGAACCACAGAAGCGAAAGCTGATTTCACAATCTCATGGATTTTAAGTTCCCGAATCTGCTATTGTACTAATTATCAGGGTCGGAAGGAAGCAGGCATGCAATGCATGCTAGGCATGCGGGCGCTGGCAGAAGGAGGCGCCATCACTGAGAGATTAGCATCTGAAAAAGAAGGTGCCATCCCTGAGAAATTAAAACTCTACTAACAAAAATACTCACATTTGAAGAATATTATTCTCAAATGTTTATTTACAAAAATTATTGAGAGTAGATTATTGAAAATCATATGAAGTCATATTATATCTTATTAAATGACACACACAAGCAGGCCTGCACACAAGCTCTGCTTAATATTAAAAATATAAAACAATCAAATCTATTATTTATCATGAACAATAAACTAAACATAAAGTTTATTATATTGCAAATTTCATATTGTAATGTTTATATATATATAGTACTGCTTATAGTAAACTATAAGTAACTTTCTGCTAGAAAATATATAAATAAACACACACTAAAAGTATTATAAATTAGAACTTATGTATGTATATGCATATATATATATTAGGTCATGTACATAATTTTGAAATCGTAAGAAACGATTATAATATTGCAAAATAAAACATTTTCTAATTTTTTATTTAAATAATAATTTGATATAAATATTCGAACGTGTATGTAATATATATTATAGGTATAATTCCAGTAAACTTAATATAATTTTCAGTTTACTTTTTATTTTATATATTTTAATCGTTGTCAAAAGTCTATTTTTTCTGCATACTAATTAGGTTTGCAAATTAATTACATACGTTTGCTTATGATGTTTATCGCAAATTTTAAAATCTTAGTAAGAACTTGTAAACAATAATTATAATCCCAGGAAATTTTCTATTGAAATCGCAAATCTCGGAAGAGCACACGTCTGTTAATTAGAAAAATATATGATAACAAAAGAAAATCTTGCCAATGGTAAAACTAAAATGTTCAATCAAGCGTAAAAAACTGGACACTTGAGTTATTTTAAAACCTGACCATTTTTAATGTCAATGGCTGAATATTTCCAATTTATTAGCTGCCTTTTTTAGGTAAACAAGTTAAACAACTTCTTCCCCTCCACGTATAGAGTTTTATATTTTGGCGCAAGAAGTAATTTGTGTTGGACATCTAAATTAGCGATATATAATCTTAAGTATTAAGATACATGATGTAAATATATAAATTAGAGTCCGTATTTATTTATTTATTACATTTGAAAATTATTTTAACGTGTGCTCTTCGATGAGTAAAAGTAATATGGAATCAAAAACTAAGAAAAAACTATCCGGTGCACAAAATCGTAAACGCCAAGCTGAAAAAATAGCAAACATTAAAAAACAAAGTGGATCACTTAATAAATATCTTAAAATATCAACCTTCTGAAATAGCTTATACTCAACAAGAACCAGAACCATGACACATCATCTAGATCATAGGAACTGTTGAAAATATTGAACAAGATTTTAGTAAGAAACAGTTAAGTGACAACAAAGTCATTGTGCCAATATCATATCAAATGTGTACAAATTTAGAAGATCCAACTGAATGGAATAAAATCGATGACAAACTACGTGTTATTTTAGTAGAAATGGGGCCTGTTCAAAAGAAAGATATTATATATCCGAACGATGTACATGGCACGTAGAATTTTCTGATGTATATTATAATAGAAAAATGAAAAACGGAAAGTAGTTTTTCGAAAATGGCTTATTTATTCGAAATTTTGAACTCTGTGTTTTGCTTTTGTTGCAAAGTTTTGGATCTACTGAATCTAGCCTCATAGAAGGATACAATAATTGGAGAAATTTAAGTACAACTTTATACAGACATGAAACTAGTATGGCTCACATGAAAAGTTTATTGAATTGGAATGAACTTGAGAAAAGATTAAAAAACAAAATTACTATTGATTGTCAATCTCAAAATTTATATGAAATGGAAAAGAAACATTGGAGGAGTGTTTTGGAACGGCTGATTGAAATTATCAAATTCCATGGTAGTCAAAATTTAGCATTTCGCGGATCATCTGATAAATTATACAAAAAAAATAACGGAAATTTTTAAAATTAATTGAATTATTTTGCGAAGTTTGATCCTGTTATGGAAAATCATGTTGAGAGGGCCCTAGATCAAAACAATAGAGTACATTATTTGAGCAAAGATAGCCAAAATGAATTATTGGAATTTTAAGTACAGCAATTAGGGAAACAATTTTATTATCGATAAAGAAATCCAAATATTATTCTATTATTTTAGATTGTAGCACCAGATGCAAGTAAAACTGAACAAATGACCATAATTATTCGCTTCGTTTTTTGTAATAATGGAACGGTTAAAATTAGAGAAAACTTTTTAGGTTTCATAGATATAACAGATTCCACTGGACGAGGTTTATGTACAACAATAATTGAACAACTGGAAAAATGGAAGATTCCCATTGAAGACATGCGTGGTCAAGGGTATGATAATGGGGCCAACATGAAAGGCAAAAAGGCTGGACTTCAAAATTTGATTTTAACCAAAAAACCCTCGTGCATTTTACGTACCATGTGCTGCTCATTCTTTAAACTTAATCATAAACGATGCCGCCAAAGTCAATGTAGATACAATTGGTTTTTTTGCAATTGTTCAAAAAATATACAATTTTTTTCATCATCTTATAAACGGTGGTCAATCCTTTTAAAATTTATTAAAACTTTAACTCTAAAACAACCATCAGAAACACGATGGGAAAGCAGAATTGATGCAATCCGCCTCTACGGTATCAGTTGGGTAAAATTTATGATGAACTTTATGAAATAATGAACAACTAATCTTTTAATAGAGAAATTCAACATGAAGCTCAATCACTCTGCAACTAACCTTAAGGATTACATATTTATTTGTTCTTTAATAATTTGGCATGATATATTAAATAGAATAAATCCTGTCAGTAAAATGCTCCAAAATGTAAATATGAATGCTTCACTTGCTTTAGAATCGATCGCTAAATCTAAATAAATTTTTACTAGAATATCGATCAGATTCAAATTTCAAAAACATTCTCAAAATTGCAGATGAACTTAGCTAAGAGGTTGATAGAGAAAGAATTTAAAACTGCCAAAGAAGTTCGACAACGGAAAAAAACTCGTCAATTTGATTACGAGCATCAGGACGAAACACCTCAAATACCTGAAGAAAAATTTAAAATAAACATGTTTTTTACACTTTTAGATGTAGCGATTAATTTTTTAACAGAACGCTTTGAACTCCTCAAGCATGTTATAATAATTTCAATTTTCTATATAAAATATCAGAAATTAATAAGAGCTGAGTTACAAGCAAAATGCAAAGATTTAGAAAATATTTTGAAATTTGATAACAGTAAAGATATTAATGCTACAGATTTATTCGATTAATTATGTGCTTTTCGAGATATTTTTCAAAAGGATTTTTTTAAATTCTCAAAACCCTTTCAAACACTTAATTTTATAGTTTCTAATAATTTATCTATGCCAAACTTATCAATAGCTTTAAGAATATTATTAACATTACCTGTTAGTGTTGCAAGCGTGTGAACGCTCTTTTTCTAAGTTAAAATTAATTAAAACTTACTTGAGAACAACTATGTCACAAAAACGCTTGTTAATTTGGCATTAATTGCTATTGAAAATGATATTTGTGCAGAACTGAAATAAATACAATCATATCAAGGTTTATTAATATGAAGTCAAGGAGTATAAAATTATTATAATTATAACATGTTTTGTAATGCATTTACTTTTTTAACTGTATTTTCTTTTTTTAATATTAAAAATTATTTATTTACATTGCCTTGTTTGTTTCCTTAGAAAGATTTTGTACACTAATATTTATAACATGTAGGTGGTATACATTAAAGTGACCAGATTTTAACATTGGTAAAACGGGACACCATTGACCGGGGGGGGGGCTGATTAAAAATTTGGTTTATATGGATCGTTTATATAGATATAGCGTACATTAATAATAATAAATTAAATATGTATGTTTGTAATATTATCTTTTTTAAAATTATTTCATTTATAAATTGTAAATTTATTATTAAATTTGCTAATATTTGCATAAATTTAGAGGTTAGAAAAATTAGCAAAAATTTTAAAAATAATGGGTTTGTTAAAAACAGACAGTGACGCAAATAATAAATATGAAATTTAAAAAAAAAATATTTGAGATTAAAATATGTAAATGTTTTTCGAAAATTATTTTAAACATTTAAATATTTTAATCTCAAACATTTTTTTTTTTTAATTTATTATATATATATATTTGAATCACTCTGTCTATTTTTAACAAACACATTATTTTTAAAATTTCTGCAAATTTTTCTAATATCTAAATTTGCCGTGTTAAATTATATATTATTTCATACAAACCGTTTGTATGAAATAATATATAATTTAACAATCAATTTTATGCTATTTTTGATATCAAAAATAGCATTACATCATGCATTCTTTCTAAAAATCATGACTTTTTTAAAACGCCACGGGACACGGTCGGGTCACCTTAGTAAACATACATATTGACAGGGGCGCCAAAATCAAATTTGCATGCGGGCGCCTAGTACCCAGCGCCGGCCCTGCTAATTATAATTTATTATGTAGCTCTACTATTTAGATGTGATAATAAATAGCGTTGTGGTGCAGCAGAGATCTTCGTCCAGCAATAGATTGGTAGTATTTGAAGAGATGATCAAGAATAACACGTCACAATAAAAAAAAATTAGCTGTAACGTAAACCAATTGTATTAAGCATAAATTAAGTATAAATTATATGTTTTATTACTAAAATGTATAGGTTTATCAGTAAAATAAAAACATGAATATTAAAATAGATTAGAAATTACTGATCATAAATTTAAATGCATAAAATATTTCATTCACGTATTCGAACTAAAATAATAAATACGAAAAATAAATAAAATTGTTTATCACTTTCTGTATCAAAGTGAAAATAATTAACTCTAATGTTTAGTAGGATCTTTAAAAAACGATCTTTTTTTATCTGTTTAAGCTTTTTTCATATTTTTTTAAAGTGTACTATTTATATTTAACCAAAGGTGTTTTCTATAGCTTAATAGCTTTTATTCACTTATTTTTGATTGCATTATTATCTCCAACTATTAAAATTATCATTACAAGAGAACAATCAAAATAATAAAGCACTTATTTATTCCATTAATTTTATAAATCATTTTGCAGTAGAAATGGCAAATTGAATATATATATATATTATTTTTGTTTAAGCTCGTTAAATGTTTGGGCAAATGTGTTGCTCTGTAATATTTCTTTATTGTGTTGTTTGACTTTGATTAAAATATAATAGATCCGCATTATCTTGTATAAACTGTGTGTGATGATGGTGATAACATAAAGAGCATTACGGTATGGAGAGTTTGGTACTCTTATAAGGAGTTTGTGTTAACTGAAAAGAGATCTTTGATTCACCATTGAGGCCTTAAAAAATCTGAATAGGACAAATTCCTAATGTCTAAATCATATGTTCTCATTGCAGCTGCTATTGTTATGTGTTTATATGCCAAATTTTAAATGTATAAATGTTAGGACATTTAACCCAGAAAAGGTAGATATATGTTTATAAATGTTAGCTTTTATTCTGGCTAAGCATACTTTCAATACATTAAGTATTATACTCATAGCTCTTTTCAGTTTATTATGGATTGTTTTTATTGTGAACTTGCTAAATATTTTTGTATTTAAATTAATTTAAATTTATTCTTTGTTATTCAAATGTATGTAAAGTTTTTCAGACAGCCCACTTTTTTGACCGATGGATACTGGTTTATTTTTTTATTTATAGCAAATTCATTCTTGTCCAAGCATCCTTGATCTTTTTATTCTCCCTTTTACTGCAAATAACATTCACTTTGGAGAAATCAAATTTGTGATCTGACTATTGCTCATATTCTAAGAATATTGACGAGAACTCGTTATTTCTTTTAGCCCTATTATATAAATAATTGTGTTGGTCCAGCCTTGTAGATAAGTTTGCTCTCATCTTCCCATAGTAGGTATATTTACAATCAGCTTTGTTGCATTTAATTTTATAAACTATTTAATGATCTGTTTCCTTAGACAATTTATCTTTTGAGTTATTCTGAAACTTATTTAGTGAAAGAAAGGAGCTAAAATGTATATTTTTTTTAACGTTTTTTTTTTAAATTTTTAAACCATCTTTAATATATATATATATGGGAGGTTTGACCATTTTTGTTCTTGCTAGAAAGAGGTTGTACTGGTTTATTTAGTTTGCTATAAAATCTTTCTATCTTGTAAATTTTTTTGATATTATATCCCATGGTTTTTAAATCACTGATATGTATGCATTGATATTGTTGTTTTTATCTATTTTGAAATTTACAGAGTTTTAAATTTATATAAAGAAAACCTTTAAGACCAACACATTTGTTGGCCATAGCAGTTGAAGATTTGGGATGGATGGCTCCTCTGATGTTTATAAGTTTTAGTGGCATTCTGTAGCTTAAATTGTTACTCTGTCTTTGCAAGTCAATATCCAAAAATTTAATACTTTAACTTTTATATTCTTTTTCAATGGTTCAAGTTAAGGAATATGTCTGTTTTAGTTTTTGATGAATTTGATTGGTTGTTTTTTTTATAAGTATAGATTAACATGCCATCTATATATCTAGTGTATAGTATGTTTGTTGGTAGGGATACAAACATTGGTATTATTGTGTTTTCAATCTTTGAGAGGTATGGAGTGCATATAATCCCACTGAAATGCAGCTTCATTGGCCATCTGTAACCATTCAATAGTGTTTTTATTTACGTTGTGATAATGTCATTGCTGATCCATTTTAATATCTCCATTATGAAATGTTTTTATATGTGTTGTAATAAATCTATTGTAATATTTCATAAATAATTTCTATTGATTTTAAATAAGAACCAACCTATAGAGTTCTTTAATATCTAAGAAGGATATTTTGTTATTATCTATCTTCAAGTTTCTAATTTTATCTATGACCTCATATGATGACCTTATTGTGTATAAATCAAAACCTAAATCATCAGTTAACCAAAATGTAATCACTTTTGCTGCATTATAGAAGTACAACTCTCCAAAGTCTATTATTAGTCTTAATGGGAAGTTCTCTTGCTGCTGATAGATATATTTTAAAATATTCCGAGTTTGTGAAAGCTTTAACATGATATTTTCTAAGTATTGTTAATATGAATTTATCATTTTTGTATTTTAAATTATAAGACTCTGTTTCTATGAATTTTAGCTTATTAATTCATAGATTTAATTTCTCTTGTACTCTCCTTTGTTTAATAATACCAATCAATTACCTTGGTCTTTTTTTTAAATACAACAATTCTTTATCATTTATATATTTTCAAATGTATGCGTATTTTGGGACCAAAGGTTTTTGTTTGATGTTAGTAATAACGGCAATGCTTTTTTATATTTGTTATAGAACTTTGTCTTTTACAGAGTCATTCTCATATTTGGAGTCAATGTCTGCAATAATTTCCATTTCTGGATTTTTCCATGTTCCTCCCATGAATTTAGATCCATTGTTTTACAAACATGTGTCTATCTTTTCTAGGATAAATGTCCTAACATTTATATATTTAACATCACAATTATACAGAAAAGATATAATAATTCTAATTATCAAATTATAAGATAAATGAAAATAGGTGAACTGTTTGACTAACATATATTAGCCACTACATTGTCTTTATTTGGTTTTTTTTTATTTCTGAGTTTAAGACTAAGAAACACCATGAGCTTTCTTCACAATTGTCTGATAGTTTTTAACTAAAATATCAATTGAGTTTCTGAACGACAGAATGAATTTATGGGATGGTGATTTTTTTAGATATTTATAATTTTGACAGATACTACTAAATTATGGCTTTTATTTGTAAAGGTTGTAAAATCTTCAATGGTAGCATTAGTAACTGAAGAAAAGAATTCTAAAATTTTTGATTGCTGTCCCAGATTGTTGTTCAGTAATGATAATTTATTTAGACACTTACAGCTGCATATTATTTTTGATTTTAAAAAAATACATAAAATGGGAGAATACTATATACTTTTAAATAGTATATTCTTGCAATTTGAAGAAAAGGTAAGAAACAATCAATTTGACAAATGAATACAAATACTGAAAGCAGATGTGGAGTGTGATAACATAAATAAAAAGAGGAAGCACAACATTGTGAAGATTGATGCTATATTCAGCAGAGTGTCAACATTAGTTATTCAACTTAACAGAGAATACCAATGTAAATAATTCAGGTTTAGGCCCCAACACTGTACTAAATGCTTTTGATTGCACAAACAACATTTTAAAATTATCATGGGATGTTTTAATGCTAGAATTTGATAATGATTGAAAGATGAAAATATTGTGAGTAAATTTGGTTATGGTGTCAGAAATGAGAGAGAGAGAGAGCACAAACTTGTAGATTTTCATGTGGAAAAAATTGTTTATATATATATATATATATATATATATATATATATATATATATATATATATATATATATATATATATACAATAATTTTTATGAATATGTAGATGGAAATCTTGAATATGTGGAGTTATCCATTTAAATCAACTTAATTGAAAGCACTTAACCTAGAACAACTACCCCAGGCCAAAAAGTCAAAGTAAACTAATGGACTGATGCAGCCAATTGTTCTAGGTTAAATGTTTTTTTAATTAAATTGATTTAAACAGATTATTCTACACATTCAAGATTTATATATATATGAAAATATTTCTAGTGCATACTGCTATCTCAAATAAATATCAGATATTAAATCAATTCACCTCAATCATTAAGAAATTTTCAGATACACCCTATGTAAAATAAATGAACCTTTTGAATTAGCTGTTTTAAGATGTGAGCTTTAATCATTTATTTCACAGAGGGTATAGTTGAAAATTGCTTAACATTTGAAGTGATTTCATATTATACATATTAGAAATATTCTAAATAGAAATGGACATAGAAACATCCAAATATATTGTAAAATTGGATTATATTTTGACTAAAAGAAAAAATGTATTTCAAGATTGTAATATTTTTAATTATTATATATATTAATGCAAAACTAGAAAAATAAAAACTATTAAAAATACAATTATTATTAATGGTTGATATTTCTAACCTTTACAAACCCTCCAATGAATTTAAATTGTCAGTTATTAATCATTTTGTAGTATTGACAGTCTTTGAAAATACTTCAAACTTAACTGAAATCAATAAGAAGGTAACTGATGTTTTAATGACAACTGCAATCCAACTAGTGGTATTAAACGGCAGCAATTACTGCCACCTTTCAACCGAGACAAGAATAATATATGAAAGAAAAAAGATGTATAAAAATATTTTAAATGACCTATTAATAAAAATTAAATATCTGAGTGCTGTAAAATAGTGTGAAATAATGATGATGATGATGATGATGATTATGATAATAATAATAATAATAATAATAATAATAATAATAATAATAATAATAATAATAATAATAATAATAATAATAATAATTTTTATTTATTTATTTATTTATTCATTATGAAGCAAACAATAAATGTATAATACAGTGAGATAAATTCCATACAAGAAAAATCTTGTGTGAGGAATTTAAATGTAACAACTAAAAACACTAATAAAATACAAAAAAAAAAAAGTATAAATATAACATAAAATATTAAAATCACACAGATATTGCATTTGGCAATTCAATCACAGTAGTAAATAATTACATCATAACATATAATATAAACAAAAAATAAAATAAAATAAAATAAAACTAATGCTTAGCATAATATAACCAGTGCCATAAATGCTTTTTAAAAATCAAATAAGATAGTGTTCATTAAATTCACAGAACAATCTCTTATAAATAAATATTAAATAATTTAGGACCATTATAACTAAATTGCTTCCTACTGGATGTTTTAAGAAAATTAGGTAAAGCTAACTAATATTTAGTAGATAAACGAGTATTTACTAAAAAACACTAATAAAATACAATATATATATATAACATAAAATATTAAAATTATACAGATATTACATTTGGAAATTCAATAACAGTAGTAAATAATTACAACATAACATACAGTATAAACAAAAATAAAATAAAATAAACAAAATAAAACTAATGCTTAGCATAATATAACCAGTGCCATAAATGCTTTTTAAAAATCAAATAACTAGTGCTCATTAAATTCACAGAACAATCTCTTATAAACATATTAAATAATTTAGGACCATTATAACTAAATTGCTTCCTACTAGATGTTTTAAGAAAATTAGGTAAAGCTAGCTGATATTTAGTAGATAAACTGAGTATTTACAACAGAAGATTTAGTATCCAAATGAAGTTTCCTACAATAAATAT
>JAQFVV010015759.1:0-11625 GCA_028023455.1 Epiperipatus broadwayi
ATAATGTCAATATGTTATGAAATAGATCATAATGAAGTAATGAGAGAAGATCCATTTAAAACTGAGAAAAATCACAGCAGTTTCAACATTATAAATATAATCTAGAAAACATATTATTGCTTTTAAAGATAATATAGTAAGTGATTTGAGAGTGTTGAATCTGTTCACAAAATGACTGCCAGAAAATGTCACATAACACTGAATATGCCAGTGATAAGCTTTAAGATCCAATAATAGAATTATATAAAAATGCCATTTAAATGGTCCAAGATATTTAAATCAACTTAATGATATATAATCTATTCTAAATATCAATATTTGTTTTACAAAAATATATGTTTGTTTCCAAATTAAAAAAAAACAACCCCCCTTTTCATTATGATTTCTAAATAGATATTTTAATTTTCAAAGTTACAGCTAATATTGATGTATAACATGAAAATATTTTAAGTATGTTATATATATATATATATGAGAATCATATTAATGAATACCTTTTTAAACATATAATTCTGGAATCAAAACACTAAGTGCAACAATATTTTCTTGGAATAGAATTATATTATAAAAATGAATAACATATCTAGAGCCATACAGAGAGCAAGGCAAATAAAAAAACAGAGACATATTTAGAAAATGTTTTATGCCAAAGAAATTTTTTCTTTTAAGTCTACTGTCTGAAAACTTCAACAAAATGTTTTATTTTGTTTTCTCAACTGAATATAAATATGAATGACTAATCAAACAAAAACTCACTGGAAATTTATTTTTGATAGATCAATATAATTTATTTAACTTTAGAACGTTAATACTAAAGCATCCATTTAAGGCAAGAAAAGAGCAAATTGAATAGATTGTAGAGATTATCAAAATGGAGATCTGTTGTCACATTGAAAAAAATTAATACAATTACAAAAAAAAGCATTACTGTTTGCCAAAGATAAAAGTTACTTCTTGATTAAATAAAGCAATGAATGACAATAGAAAAATAATAATTCCTAATAATGTGGAAGTTAGCAGCATGGAAGTAATAAGTAGTTTAAAAATCAACGTATCATTGACCATATATATATATAATTCTGTACATTTTTTCCTAGTTTTACTATATCTTACTCCTTTTAAATATTTGTAAATATCAATTGTTAATTTTTTTTCTTCTTTCTCATCTCTTTCAGTCTATAATCATTCAGATTTATCCTTCATAATTCCTTCATTTTTAAGAACTTATCCAATCTTCCTTTCTCTAATTTTTTTTAATAAATATTCATTTTCCACCAATTTCATTCAGTATTTCTATATTCATTTTGAAGAAAATTCTTACTTCAAAAGATGTTGATCTTTTTTTCTCTCTTTTTTCTAATCAATCAAATTTTTGCTAGATATAATTTTATAAAAATAAAAAATTTCGAATTACAATGATCTGCAAAATATCAACTTTCTCATATTAAATTCCTGGTATGCATAGAAATTCTCTTTATATTTTTTTTCAATAACTTTATTTTTAAATATTTAAAAGCATTCATCTGCTCAATTTTCAACTAAATTTTTTAATGTTCTAGAATTTTATTCATTTTTTATTTTATTTTGAATTTCTTGCAATACAATAAGTTCTATTTATTATTTGTTGACATTTATTCTCACTATCTACAATTATTGTCATATCATCAGAATATCTAATGTAGGGCACTCTCGTTTTAATGCTAATTCTTTGTCGAAATGTCAAGGAAATATTAAATCAATTTTTTTTTAAAAAACAAAATAGAATACAAATATCATTCTTATCTTACACCTCAACTTATACCTATAGATCATTAGTCTTACAAATATCTACTACCTTATACATAAATTTCTTAAGGCATCTATCCTTTTAATCTAAATCTTTTATGTTCAAAATATACATCAAAATAATTTATAATGTTAGTTGCTTTCTCAAGATTAATAAATAAAGACTAATTTCTCTAAATATCTTTCTGAACACTTTCAACCTTAGTTTGCATGAGAAACCAAATAAATTATTCTGAAATTCACACATTTCACTATATTAAACTTTTTCATTAAAGAAATCACAATGGTTGAAAAAAATTCTAATGATCACTACAAACCATAAATTTTATTAAACACCATCTAAATTTTTAAATCCGTTTTATCTTTGCTATAGATTTTATAATTTTTTCTTTCATTTACTGTACATTCACATGAAGTCAGTAAATAGGTTACAACTGATTACAAGAAGTAAAAGTAGTAATTCTTGAATTTAAGACTAACTAGTTCAAAATCCAACTCAAATACAAAAATCTTAATCTTTCATCTGCAGAAAAGATTAAAAAGAATGAAATCTAAGTTCCTTACAATTTTTAGATAGTTATTTATAAAATTTCATAAATATTTTTAAAAGGCACAAATATTAACAATAAGAGAAAGTAAATGTTTCTAAAAGCTAAATATAATGTCTGAAAATTAGTTATGATTAAATCAGGGAAGGTTGTTGTGAAGATTTAAAAACTAATAAGAAGTCACATTGCAAAAAATTTTTATAATAAAATAATTGTGTATATATTAAATAATATAGTATCAATAAAATAAATAAGTAAAACGAAATACATTTTCTTTTTTTTTTTAAAAAAAAAAAAAGTATAACAAGAAAAATGTTTAATTTAAAAATGATATTTATCAGATATTATTTTCCTTGGCATTGTTATACTTGTTATATTATTTTACTCATTTGTCTCTGTCATTTGCACATTTCTTTTTTAATTTCTTTATTATTATAACTTAGTTATCATAAAGTATTTCTCACTATAAACAAAAAAAAAAAATCCATTACTTTAAAATTACTCTTTGCATAAAAATGTCTGTAATATACTCAAGTTTGATACCACTGTGAATGTGCACATATCTATAGTACTTAAACTGTGATCATGTAGTATGGTGCTTATATCTATTGATATATATGGAAAACCTGTTACAGTTGTTCTATACTTATTCATTATCTATTTACTGACAATAAATATTACATATCTTTTCACTATCCTGTATATATTTTCTTTAATAACAATTAACCAGTCATTTCAATAAGTGCTTCAATTCTTCTTAACTTCTATATTCTATGTTTCTGAACACGAGAGGTAATATAGATTAGTATACAACACTGGCTGTAGTAGGTCCATTCAATTTTTTTACCTTTATACATTCAACTGGAAATCAACCCAAGAATCTTTACCTACTAAATCTGCCCTTCTTTAAATGCATTAAACCACAGAGGACTATAATACAGTATATTAAATCTTATTTATCTTCTTTTTCTTTTTTTTTTGCAATTTTTCTATTTTTCTAAATTCTCATTGAACTTGAATTTGTCTAACTTTATTTGTCTTTCTTCTAAACTAATTCTTAAATTTTCTATATATATATTTCTATCTTCCTAAAATATTCATAGTTTTCCATTTGCTGATCACTACCATTTTATTAATTATCTCATTATTAAGCCAAGTGCCTTTTGTTTGTACCTATCTAATTTTACTTTTTACTGGAATTAATTATAACTTAATCTTCTGGTATATACATATATCTTAGTTTAAGTGTAGAAAGATATTTAGATTGATTTCAAAAATTTATATAGGCAAATCAAGACTGTTTTTTTTTTTGCTTAAATTTATATCCGATTTTAAAAAAAATACAAAAATTATATATGTTTAAAGAGAATATTTAAAAAAAAAGATTAAAATAATAACTAAGGACTTAAAAAAAAAAAAAGATAACAACAACAAAAACTAATTCATTAAAAGTTTTATAAAGAGTGTAAGTATATCAGCAGCTGAAATATTATCCTAAAAGAAGGATGAAAATATAAGGCAATCAATCTTTTTGAAATAAAGTGCTGATGCAATATGTATGGAGGATAATTAAAAAACAACTAAGTATTGGGAAATAAACTGAAAGAAGAAAAAAATGATAAGTCACATCTAAGTGATATTCAGAATGGTGACTTACAGAATTTGGTAAAAAAAAATAAAATGATTGGGAAAAATAACTAAAAAAAAATTATAGGATTATATTAAAGAAAAAAGAACACATCAGAAAATCAAGAACCTATATATGGAAAAGTTATCATTGAAGTTAAATTATACTGTCCCCTAACTATAGATTAATAAAAAAAGAAATCAGGGATTATAGCAAAAGCTGAGAATTTATAAATAATTTTAAGATTCTTTTATTTTAAAGTTTACTTTCTCTTCTGACAGACTTACTCTATTACTTATTTATAATAAAACTAATGGAAGTGAGCCTTTCTAAACTAACTATCTCCTGGACAACTACCTTAATTTTAAAATTCATGATGATGTTTGAAAATTAAAAAAAAATATTAATTTGGATAAATAAAGTATCCAAAATAAATTATCTGTTTAATAATTAGTAATGCTTAACTACAGAAATAACTAATAAAGTTAAATCAGTATACATATTGGAAGATGATGGGTAAGAAAGCTTAGCAGTTGATGATAATAATAATCAAAAGTCACCAAATGTCACCAACAAAAGAAGAAAATAATTTTATGACATACCATGCATGGTTTTTTTTACATTCCCAATCTCATTTACTTGTACAAATATCTAATTCAATCTGAATATAAGAAATTGTTTTTTATAATATGCACCCACATACCAATTTAATGCAAATATAGGCAAATGTTAATAAGCTTAATTTTAAATATTATATTATTTCCTTGCAATTAATTTTAAATAGACTAATGCTTTTATTATAAATTCTTCTTCTTGCATGGCAAATAATTAATAGTTAAATGACAATATTTCCAATACATTAATAAAATATATATTAATATATGTTAAATAAAGTAATTTGCTTAGAAAATAATTAACAGAATTATTAAATACTCTGATTATAATATTAAATTATATTTAATAGTATTAAATCTATTTGCTACTATATTAAGATTATTTTAATTATAAAAGCTTGATAGAAATAAATCATTAAAAGTTTATTTTATTGATCTTATTTGTTTATGAAATTTTTAATTCATATGTTTAGACAAATTTTATCAACTTACAAAGTTTATTTTAGTATATATAAATAAAAAATAAAATCCAATCTTATCTACATAGTTGCTTTTTGGTTTTTTATTTATTTATAGAATTTCTTTAGTCTGTTTATATATATATTCTTGTTTCCATTTATAAATAAAAATAAACTTTTCCCAGTAGTTAACATTATGTAATAACTTATTGAGAATATATATATAATTGTACATATAAATAAGAATTCCAATTTCTTATTTTCAGATTTAATTAGATTGCATTTAAATAGATTCTTATAGTATTTAGGTTTAATGAATAGTTGCTTTGAGATTTAGAATAATATTAGTTTCTTTTTAAGTTGGAAAATGACAATAATTGCTTATTTAAGAAACTTAATCAAAGAATTAATCCTTTCTTTAAATTTTTTTGTTGGAAAACAATATTCATGGCTGTGTTTGGCTCTCAAGTTTTTTCTTGCTGTTGGTGTTTAGCTCAAATAAAAATTCTTTGGCTTGATGCTGCCATAATTTTGTAGCAGAAATTTTTAATATCAATTACATAAAACTCCAACAAACAACTAACTTTTTATTCAGGCATTCTATGATAGCTGATGAACAGCGTTTTTAAGATTAGGATCTTTTTCTTATTGAGTATTGTAGATGGATAATCTTTCTATGCAAAAAAGATATGAAAGACTTTTACTGCTCATATCAAAAGATTAACAAAATTAGTTCTATCCATATTCTTTTTCCCTTTTTCCTTCTGTAATAAATTATATCTGTCTTTTATATAATGTTCTTATCCTTTCAGAAATTTTATTTATTAAAAAGCAAAGAAGTTAACTCTATGTTTTTCTTTTCCTTTACTTTATAAACTTATTCTGGGAATGGACTTATATAAAAACAGAAAAACAAATGAAACTATTTTTCTTTTTTTAATTAATTTTCATTTATTTCTTTTAATAGTCAGAAAACAAATTTTGGGAAACAGTATATCTTTCTGTCTCAAAATAATAACAATATATTAGTTTGAGATTATAAATAAAAATCCAAGGGAAAAAATAAAAAATATTTAGTTCTTTAAATCCACGAATATTTAATCCTTTAATACTAAAGATAATTTTTTTTTAAATAGTAGATGCTTTTATTGACTGTGCGCTAAAAAAATAAAAAAAAAAAAATTATTTGTTTGTCCACAGTTTGGATTTTTATATTTAACTTGAAATAAAAGTATGGGGATCAGAAATTAATTAAGTCAATTCCTTATTATAAAGGATTGACTTGATTTAGTTCTGAGCTCCCCTTCCCCATGCTTTTATTTCAAGTTAAATCTAAAAATCTCAACTGTGGTTGAATTAACAATTATTTTTTTTTTTTAATGGATTGATCAATGAAAGTATTTAATATAAAAAAAAATTGTATCTATTATTTTCATGTTTTTAATATTGGCATAGTAAATAAAAATGTAAAACTATATCATACTGTAAAGTGACTGGACACTTATAATTGATATATATTATATCACTAAATATTTCTGTTATAAATTAAAATGTATACCCCTTATGTATATATCATATTTCATATTTAATGTCCATAATAATATGTGTGTATATGAGTGATTAGATATATAAAATATTCTTTTAAGTGAAAAGTGTTTGACATTTTGACAGGTTTTGTTTTATAAAATTGTTTTTTTAAAAAAATGCAAACTAAACTATATTATAAATAACTTTCTTATCATTTATATGAAGCTTGCAATCCTTAACATATACAATTGGTGGTGATCATTATTTAAAGCATTCCCCCCATTACTAGATATTTTTTCAATTAATTAATATATATATTCTTTATATAGATATATATCATATTTAGTATGTGTACATAATTATATACATATAATATATCAGTAACTACCTTTTTATTTTAAATTGTTTGATAGTTATTATTTTTATTTAAAAAAATTGTTAAAAAAAAAAAAGCTAAATGAAACTATATTATAAACAACTTTCGTAACAAATAAAATCGATAGTCAGCATTATTTAAAACATTCCCCCTGCTCTTCCAATCTAAAAATTAAGTTACCTATTTAAAAAATTAATGTATCCTATCACTTTCATAGACATTTTAAATAAATGTTTATATTAATCTCTTGCGAGCCTTATTTAAAATAAATGAAGGTTCTAAAAAGAATTTTTAATTGTGATACTTAAAATTATTGAATAATTTTAATATTTTCCCATATCCTGTTCCATATCTAAAAAACTAGGTGATCTATTGAAAAGATGAGTATTCCATATGGATTAACCTGGTATTACTTATGTTATATACCAGATTTCAAGCAATTCTATTGAATTTAAATATATTTAACCTCAATTTTAAAATTTCATTCTAACTTGAAAAAGATCAAAATTTAACAAGCAAACCAATTTTTCAACTTCACTAAAAGCATTTAAAACAATTTGATTTTTCTATTTTTCTTTATTCATAATATTGTGTATCTATGGTTCCATTCTCGTTTAGTAAATCCTTTTAATTTTAAAAAGAATTATTAGCGTTACATAATATGTATATACTGTACTGCTATTGAATAGCATCACATAATTTGTAATATTTTTATATGGAAAACTTAACTAATTTAAAGATTTTAAAAACGAAATTTTAAAATGAAATAAAATACTGTGGAATCATTTATCAATAAATGATGGAGTAAATGTTATTAAAAGAAGTAAGTAAAAGTTATAAGAAATAGAAATATGACGTAGAAAAGGTTTAAGAAAGAAATGTAATTTAGAAAGAATTTAAAGATTTTTTCTTCTCTCTTTTGAAATGCAGGTTGCCAAAAGACAAAGCGCTGCATCATCTTTTTATAACAAAGAGATATTCTAATTAAAGAGTGATTAGGAAAGGGGGATAAATTTAACTAAGTAAAAGGTTAAAAATAAAGTTCTCTCCCTTTTCACAAATCTTAAAGAAAAGAAAAAAATGTGTGTATGTAAAATGAAACAGAATTAAATGTGAAAGGAAAGCGTATAAAACTTAAATCCACTTAAAGATTGCTCGGCCGATAAACAGAAGGGAATAATAACTATAAATTGCAGTAAATGGAAACAATGGAAAATAATTCAAGGCAATATCTTATCCAAATGTTAGATTAATCTACACAAGTATGCAGATTAAAACACAATGGGAATTTAATTAATAAAATTTATAAATTAATTAAACTAAATTAGAGTGTAGAGAGAGACAATAAAAAAGAATCATATAAAAGGACTGAAAATTCATTCATCATTATTCTTGATTATTCTTCAGCTTTATTCATAGAAATCATTAAGATTAAGATTGTACTCCTATTACTACCATGGAACTCCAGAGAAGAGAAGACAGGGATATGCCTTTAGGTCCCCAGAATGCGATTAGGTGTTTTCACATTTACTGAAGAACCATATAATACCATGCAGTGCTAGACAGTCTCCGGAGTATGTAGCCAGTCTCTAGTCCTGGTTCTCCAGAACATCAGAAATCCTCCATCTAGAAGTTATGCCCACTTAATAATCTGAACAGCCCAGGGAAATCTATCTCAAAAGCGCAGAAAGTTAGCCAGGAGCACCAAAATCATTAGTGAAGTTCAAAAATCCAACCGGTTGGTGACCAATCCAATAGAAGAAAGAGAAGAGTCGTATTCCCAGAAGTATAAAGTGCAAAATCCTAGGTAATTATAAATTTCTTTATTCCCATTCATGAACTGATCGTGTTCAAATAAAAGACTTTGATAGCCAATCTTTAAATGCCTCCCATAATTATTATATATAATAAACCCTAGTATGTGCGTGCATATTTAATCTTCTCATAATATATTAATATGTGCAAAGCTTTCCTTTGCATTAGTAAATTTATATTTCTAGGTGTGTGTGCGTATGCAGTATATAATGTTTTAATTGTATTCTTCTTTATTATGTATTTTACTAAAAGTGTACCTAAACAAAGTTATTAATTTTTTTTTTTATAATATTCTTTAATATCATGTTTTTTAATTAGAAGTGTTTTAAAATAAATTGTTCGTTTGCTAGTTATTGTTTGGTCGATTCTCTTTTATAATTATGCCACTAATAGATAGTCTGGAGGGGGGGGGGGGGGGTATAGTAAATGGGCAAACCTTAGGTAATATGTATGTTTTTGTCTTCCTAGACATAAATAAAAGGGCTAGCTAAAGATTAACCAAGTGCTAAATTATTTACCTGTTATCTAAGCATGCTGATTATAATTTGTGATTAGTTGGCACCTGAGGTTTTACCTCTCAACAAATAGAAGTGCTTTGGATGGCAGGGGTTTGAATTTAGCAGCCGAGAAGTTCTATGGCCTGAAAATGTGGCCGCAGGTTATATTTTGTATAGCCTCGGTCTGGTTATAGATGCCGCTGGTCTTATCAACCTTCTGTATTTGATTTCTCCACTTAGAGGCCGGTGTGCTGCGAAAATAAAAGTGCAACTGGAGTTGGTAGAGATTTAATAATTTTGTTAAATTTGTTTATATAATCAGAGTGATCTTCTCCTACCCTGTTCAATACATATTTTATATTGTATCCATGATAATATTATATATATTGTAACGATCCGCTCATTACAATATATTAAAATGATCATTTCATGGCAGGAGCAGCATTGCAGCATGATATGTATAGTCAGACAGTAAATTCAAGAAAAAGAAATATATATATACAAAGAATTAATACAAAAAAAGAGATCAAGAAATGAATAATTCAACACACTTTAGAAATATATAAGGAAAATAATAAATTTATTTAGAAATTTATATGTGCACTTATTAGTTTTAACTTAAATTACACTTGCTACATAACTTTCATTTTTAAATGACAAAAAAAATATTTTCAAATCAACATAGAATTACAATGAAGTGATTCCTGAGCTAAAAAATAATAATTCAGACAAAAATGAGTACAAATGATGTTTTAGACCTAAACAGACATTAAAGCTGCAAATTATTCATACTCTTTTAAGCAATAATTATTGAGAAAATTTTCCAAGGTTTAACAACAAACTTTCAGATTATACTTGAATCATTGATTACTAATCAAGACCTGAAATTCAATCAAAAGAAGCAGGATCCAATTAGTATCGACAAATAAAAATCACTGTGAACCCTGAAGAACTTTGGTTGGTGGGTTGAACAGCTATTGTGAACATTTGCAGACACAGGAGTTTGATAATGATTAAGGGCAGATGTTCAGCTCCATTAACCTCAGTGTGGATGCTAGACACTCCAGCTAGAAATATCATCTTTGTAACAGTAATAGAGTTTTGTAATATTTGTGGGCACAGGTCTGCACTCCTCATTTCTTCCGCAGGGATTGATGATGCCGGTCGTTAGGGGTCTGGTTTATGAGTGCAGGCTGGTGACGATTATTACCACTACCCGGAAAACCTGCCAGGAGGGTACAGGGTCAAAGTTTTCAGCACCTTTTCCGCTCTGATGGGCTGCTGTGCCCCCTTGATGGATTGTTTTTGGGCAGTGCAGATCTGTGCTCGTCCATGTATAGATACACATTAAGCAAAACTATACAACCCTTTTATGGATATATTTGTTATAGAGCATATGTACTTTGTAGACCTGGTCAATAATTGTTTTGCCTTGTAAAGTAGAACACTTTGTAATCCTCCATGGGTAAGTGTACCCGATAATTTTTTGTAATCTTTTGACTAATAAAGATTACTTTTGAGAAGAAAAAAAAGATATATACATGTATCAGGTGCAGTTAAATTTGTCAATAAAAATATATTTCCCTAAAATATTCATACTTTTATTTTAATGGAAATTAAATTTTAAAAAATATTATGCTAAATCTAAACAAAAAGTATTTACTCCAAATTAATAAAAGATAATGAAGCATATTTAAAATTTTAGTTAATTTTTTAATTGATAATCAATACATTCAATTAGCATGTTAAAACTTTTTAAAATTCTTGAAAATCAGCAGCAGCTTACAGCCTGAAATTTTTCCCAAATAAAAGATATATAATAAAACAAATGCAATTATTTTTAATTCTTTCCTTAAAACATAGAAATCTTTTCTAAAAATATAAAAATTTATCTTAAAAATTTGATAAGTGATGCTTGAAATTTAAGAAAGTTTCAAAGTTTTCCTCAACAAAGTCTTGAAATTTTGTGATTTGTGAAAGAAGATAATGAGTAAATAAGAAAAAAAATTCCTGTAAAACTGCTACTGAAATTCTAATCAATAATCAAACATTCATCTTCAATTCCAAAGCTTATCAAACCAATTAAAGAAAAGCCACAAAAGTCAAATTAAGATAAAAAACTGCTTGATACAAATCTCAGTAATATAAAGTACTATTATAGAAAATGATGCTAATCTCTGAATTTAATATCCCAGAAAGCAATGATTAAATTATATTTTCTTAAAAATAAAAAAACAATTCTCACAAACTTCATAGATACAGCAAAATTAAAAAGTGGAATATTACAATTCAAATACTGAGGATTCCATTAAGTTTAAGCATTTTAAAGGACAGATACTCTGTTCACATAAACTTATAAAGGCATCTCTTATTCCTCA
>JAQFVV010015760.1:0-11613 GCA_028023455.1 Epiperipatus broadwayi
TGTTATATATATATATATATATATATATATATATGGTTGGTATCTTCAGTCTCTGTGTATGGTTCAGCTGATCATTTGTTTGTCATAATTGTGGACTTTTGCTATCACATTGTATTGCAAGGTTCCCACTCTGTCCACATGAGTAGTATTGTGGTTTGAGTCCACTCATGAAGAGGCTGAGCATATCTCCCTGATCTGCAATCTGAGTAAGAATAATCTTTGGGTCTATTTCTGAATGCAATCTCAAGTTTCAAATCAAAGCTGTAGATTAGCACTGGTGTACCTTTCAGATAAAGTGGGTTGAAAGTTATGACTTTGCCAAATGACTCCATCATTTTGTAAAAAAAAGGTACACATTTTTGAGTATGCCAGTGATTTGTTCATATTGATCTGGATCAATTGAGATAAGCACATAGTTGCCTAAAGTTTTATTTTAGAAATGGGTCTTTTAGCTTTCTTAATAAAATTTAAGGATTAAATATAGTGGGTTGGGATGATTAGCAATTGTCAGTATTATGTTTCAGAGCCCATGTAATGTTATGGTATCATAGAGAAAATCCATGGGAAATTTGTATAGAGATATATTCACTTCTGTGTTGATAATATTATTGATCATGGGGGGGGGGAGTCTTTTAAATGACAGAAGCAGGCATCTCGGTATCAAATTATTGAACCTTTCCATTAATTAATTTTAAATGATCATTATTCGAATGCACAGGTGGTGGTAGTTGATTTTCTTACATTTGTGTTGTTTTGTTTCCTGATTTTTTTTGCAGAAAAAAAATTGCTCAATTGTAAATTATTTTTTGCAGCAATGGCATATGTTTTTGTTTGGTCTGTAGTTCATATCAGTTTGGAAAAGAAATTGGTCACACCTGTCTAATCACATGGACTGGCAATTGCCATTTAACTGTATTTTGTCATTGAGTAAAATTTATTAATTGGAACACATTAGTAGTTATATATAAATGTCTTTTTTTTCCATTAAAGCAAAATAATTTTGATTATCTAATATTTAGTGAGTCTAAAATATGTGGATTTTTAGGTTTGTTTTGGTTCAAACCCTAAGAGTTTTGTAAACCATAATCTGTCAAAATCAAGATTTTCTGCAAGATGATAAAGATGATTATTATTATTACTATGTTTCAAAAGGACATTTTATTAATGATTAAAAACTTACATTTACTATGAGTCACTCTCCATACATATGTTTATATTGCAAGTGAAAGGAGAAAAAAAGTGTGCACACATAGAGGAAATGGGGAGAGGGGTTTAGTCCAGTGGTATGGTTATTTAGAGACATTTTTCAGAACTTTTACACAGAGGAGCAGAAATGAAGGCTACAGTATTAATTTGCTAATTTTCATTTGTATATATTTTTTATAATTACCTTTGATTAACTTTTGTAAAGAGGGATATATGTATATGTTACTGTTTTTTTTTTTTCAATTTAGCGTTCATTTATTTGATAGATATTTGTGAGTGATAGTTCATGTAATCCCAGGTTTCAAATACCTTATGTTATCACTGAATATCATCTGACAGTAATAGTAGTAGTGATAGTAGTAGAGGCATTGGTTATGATCATAGTTGTGATGGTGGTAGGGGTAATGGTGGTAGTAGTAGTAGTCATAGTAATAGTAAGAGGAAAAGGAGAAAGACATTTAACAGTTATTTATATATAAATAATTGACAATATGAATATTAGTAGAATTAATATACACATAATAACATGTTGGTTATACTTGAATTTTGACTCATTATTTAAACTTTATACTTTTACTTATGACAATTTTACAAAAAAATTTATACCAAGACATTGTGTGATATTTCATTGTGATATCCATAGCCATTTTGTCAATAAGACAAAAATAACTACAGTTGTCTAGTATTTGAAGTCGTTGGAATATATAGTTCTAGACCCTTGTGGAGAACTACATAGTTATACAAATTAGTTGGTTTGTGGTTTATTCTTATCTTTTTGTCTACCACAGATTGAAAATGAATATTGAAAGATATGAATATTTAAAAAGTAAATAATAAACGAATTTAAAATAAAGATTATTGTCAGAATATAAAAGTAGCTTTGATTAAATCTAACAAAGAAATATAAGCTATAAATTTAACTTATGGAGAAAGCTGAGAAGAGATATAAAAAAAAGATTATAAAATTTTTTTACAGAGAATATAATGCTGTTTAAAATAGTGATATATGATGTAAATAAAAAAAAAATAAAACTACTGGCCAAAGAACATTTTTTAGAAAAAGAAATATAGGGAAATTCCATTACACAACAAAGAAGAATAAGATATTTTGAAAATAAATAAATAATGAATGAAGATGCAATGAATAATGAACACAAAAGCACTTTATATGGTTTGATCATTTCTAAAGAAAAGAAGGGAAAAGCTATGCTCTTTAAGTATCTACCAAAATGGATACCATATAAAAATGAAACAATTCTAAAATATTAATAAAAATATTATACGAATGTGACTATAGCAAGTAAAACATGAGAAATGAGGTTAGTTGGAATAGAAGATAGAAACTGTTTGTAGAAGTGAAGACAGAAAAAATATTTTGGATGGTAATATTATAAAGTATAAGTTAAAATAGGGGTTTGCATGTGGAAAAAAATAAGAAAGAGATTATGTAAACTATAAAAAATACAATCTGCCATAAGACAATACAAAGATATTAAAAAACAGTAAATTGAATAATAGTATTTTTAAGAGTGTGAATGAGGAGGGAAGGAAGTTTGGAAAAAGAGTACATAGAACAATCAAGAGAGGTAGTGATAGTTAAGAAATACAAGCTGCTAAACAAATTTCTGTGGAATACAGCCTCTTAGAACAATCAAGAGAGGTAGTGATAGTTAAGAAATACAAGCTGCTAAACAAATTTCTGTGGAATACAGCCTCTTAAACAAATCCATAATAAAGAAATTCAGTAAGGTCAATGAATAGTGGCTTAGCTGTTATTGTGATGATTCGAGTATCATATGACCTCCAGGACAATTGACCATAGAAAAAGAGTGTTCATAATAATATCTGTAGAAAAGGCAGAAAAAAGTAAAAAAAATCAAAAGATCATGTGTTGCTCAAGCCCTAGAAATCACAGGTTGAACTTCAATCCAGGTACCTTTAGCTCTCGAATTGGTCACTGTACAGCATTAAACTCTAGAAACTAAAACAATAAAGAATTGAAATTGAATCTCTTTTGTCTAGCTGAAATTTAATAAATGGATATAGGAATAGTGAACTTCATATTTAGAACAGGAATTTTAAAAAATTTTGAATTTGGACTTCGAATTAGCGAAGTAATTATTGATCATAAATAAACAAACACTATATAAACCATTTAATTTAAATTTTAGATTTTGCTATTTTTTTTTAATGTCTAATTAAATTCGGACTAATGTTGGCAGATTTTCTAGCTATTAAAAACAGTTTAAAACAAAATCTATAAAAGTTTATGGATTGTGTCTTATTTGAAGTTATTACGACTGGAGAAAGCAATAAAATAATAAATTTTGCCGTCGGTTAAATGTTTAAACCAATAAAAACTAACAATATTATATATATAAAGTTTTAATAAAATTAAATAAATAAATATAAATCGCATAAAATAAATTCCAATTCCAAACAAAATAATAAATTAATAGTTCACAAATTACTAATAAAATAATTTAAGCTGTAATAAAAATAAAATATAAGTCACGTGACGTTTGTCCGAACGTTTATGACTACGGCATTTTACTTATAATTATAAGATGGACTATTTCCGTCATCTAATTTTTTAATTATTAAATGTTTTTGAAAAGTTCAAACTTTATTTAAACTTTTCAAATGTATTCAACTGTTAATAATAATACATAGGTTAACGGAGAGTATAACAGGAGTGGTATTATTTTTATAATCTGACCATTGATAGTACTAACATGGGACTTGAATAGGTAACCCTTAGGTTTCTGATTGCTGAATTTAAAGTAATACTTTTGACAGAATGGTCTAGTTGGTTTTTCATATATCTAAAAGTTACTGATTTGGTTCTTATGCTGGTATTGTTAAGGTTCAAGCCAGCAACATCTAAAGATAAGAGATTACTTGAAACGCTATTATATATTAAATTTTTGTATTAATACTACCAGTTGAAGAAACTTGAAAAGTTTAAGTAAAGTTTGAATTTTTTTAAAAAAAACATTAACAATTAAAACTAAAATAGGGTAATTAATAATTTTTATTAGACTTTCATTAGACTAGAGATTGTCCACTTAATGAATAATATTCTTGTAGTGTACCTTTATCTGTACCATTCTCATGCTAAGTTAAAAGCAGATAGAGTGGTGTAGTAAAAATTACACCACAGAAATATTATTCATTCAGTGAATAATCTCTAATTTAATAAATGACTAATAAAAAATATTGATATATTTTTATCAACTGGTGTGTGTCAAAGTTGTGAGGGCAGTAAGTCTGACCCTTATCAATTAAACTGTAGTAAATGGCTATATATATATATACTGAATAATAATAAAAAATATATATGTAAGAAATTGTGATCAAGATCAACTGATAAGTGCTATTTCAGTATAAAATGTGAATCTTGGGGATCATATGTCTTTGATCATATGTTTATAATTACATGCTTCCGCAAGATGTTAAAAGTAGATAAAAACTAGTCCCTACCGAGCAGTGTAGCGAAAATTAAACTACAGAAATATTATTCATAAAAGAAGGTGTAGTTTAACATGTAATTGTAAATAAAGTCATGGAAGTATAATGTATTTTAAAGTCAATATTTCTTGATTAGTGATAAAGTTATATTAAATGTTACCAAGTTGTAACATATAATTATTTCCTAACACAATACACAATTTTTTTTAAAATGACAACAGTGAGAATGAGGTAAAAAGAATGAAAATAGTATTTTAAAATGTATTTAAGAATTGTTATCTTCATTTATGGCGAATGCAACCCCCATCCTGCACCTTTCATTCCTTGTTTTTCTATATTTATTTATTTATTATGTTCTAGAGTGAGAATGGCTATGCTCATTTATGAATGATTGATTATGATGACGTAAAAGAAAGTAACTGAACGATTTTGCTTGAGGGGAGGGAGAAGGGTTATAATATCTTTTATCAGAAGTTAAAACTGTTGTCCCTTGAGCTTCAAAGTTCATCATTCTACCACTAGACTAAGGCACACAGAGAAATATGATAATGATATATATTATTGAATTGCATTTTGCTTTGGGAGTGTGTAAATAGTTTGACCATTGAGCTGAACCATAAACCATAATAACATTGAGCTCCATAATTCAGCAATTGCAATAAAAGCACATGATGATGAATAAGCATGGATCTTCAGCAAATTGCAAAACTCTTCAAAACAAAAACAAAATGTGGATAGAAAAAAAAATATTAGAAAATTAAAAATTAAATGTTAGTCATTCATCCAACATTTATAACTATATAATCTTTTTTTAATATTTTTGTTTTTACAATCAGAGCATTAACATTGCTCCACCTTATCTAGGTTTATTTAGATTTTTTTTTCCAGCTAAGAGTATCTAGATACTCATTTACTAAACAATAAATAGATGTCTTGCTAGATTAATTGTGAGATATAATTACATGATTATGTAGAATAAAATTAGAATAGGCGCTGGAAAGGGAAGCTATTATAATTATTCTTATAAGTCTATACAAAAGTTAATGGCTAAGTGCTTTCGAGGTGTGTTGCCTCAATAGCCAGAGTAACTATTTATAAGGTATGTAAAAAAATTCTAAACTTGCTTAAAAATTGTCAGACAATAAAAAGAAAGTGTGTTCTACTCAGATTTGAATCTGAAGTCAAAGAAAATGATGGATGGATTTTGAAAGCATTAACATTAATACTCTTAGTTTAATAAAGACTATATGTCAATAAAAAGCTAACAATGTTGCAATTTCTAGTCACAATTAATTGTAGATTGTATAATAAACAGATGGTTTATTTATTATAAGTGAATTTTTTTTTATCAGGTATACACCCATTACGCGATTTATTACTAGTATAATTATTTTATTTTTTTATAATTGAAACACAGAGTTGAGAGCTGAAACAATGTGGAAAATTGATGAATTCCAATACATATATAACATTGGATTTATACAGTAATTAAAATGATTGGAAACTCATATAACATTGGATTTATACAGTAATTAAAATGATTGGAAACTCATAAGAAATTTGGAAACTCATAAGAAATTCAAGCATCACAAGTTGGGCTGCAATCCATGGACCTTTAGCTTCAGTCTACCACTGCAACAATGCATGCTGAAAATTCAGAAAGAATTTAGTAATCGAATGGTTTATTATTCAGGAGTTCATAAAAAGTTCAAGCATTAGAAATAATAGAGCTGGGTGGCAATCCATGGTCCTTAAGCTCCAGAATCTGCCTCTGTAGCAAAGCATGCTGGCAACTCGGAAAGAATACAGTAATTGAATGGTTTCAACATCATAAGTGACACACCTGGGCTGTGATCCATGCATCATGCATCTTGAGCTCTAGAATCTGCCATTTTACCATTGCAGCAAAGCATGCTGGGAGCTCAGAAAGGGCGTAGTAATTGAATGGTTTATTATTCAGGAGTTCATAAGAAATTCAAGCATCAGAAGTGACAGAACTGGGCTGCAATCCATGTATCTTGAGCTCTAGAATCTGCCACTGCAGTAAAGCATGTTGGAAACTCAGAAAGAATATAGTAACTGAATGGTTTCAGCATCAAAAATGTTGCAATTCATGAACCTTGAATTCCAGAGTCTGACACTCTACCACCACAGCAAAGCATGCTGAGAACTCAGAAGGAGAATAGTAATTGAATGGTTTATTTTTCAGAAGTTCATAAGAAGTTCAAGCTTCAGAAATGGCAGAGCTGGGCTGCAATCTATAGACCTTGAACTCCAGAGTTTGCCACTGCAGCAAAATATGCTGGGAACTCAGTAGTCTATAGTAATTGAATTGTTTATTATTCAGGAGTTCATAAGAAGTTCAAGCATCAAAAATGACAGAGCTGAGTTGCAATCCATGGTCCTAGAGCTTCAGAGTCTGCCACACTATCACAGCAGTAAAGCATGCTGGGAACTCAGAAATAATATAGTCAGGAGTTCATAAGAAGTTTAAGCATCAGATGTGACAGCTGGACTGTGATTCATGGGCCTAGAGTTCCAGAGTTTATCACTTCACATCAAATTATGTAGGGTAACCTTGTAATTGGAATGTTATAAGTAAAATCAGATTAGCAAGTAATAATTAAAGCTTTTCTGATGTAATTTTCATGTTCCATCGTTCACCACATACATCTCATAACAAATAAAGAAATAAATTAATTTATTTTTAAGTGTATGATTAGCTGTTTGAATAATCAATTAAGATTTGAGCATCATAAATTTGTTGAGCAAGCCTCTTTTATTTTATCTCAAACAGGGATCAATCTCAAATTTCATTTGCTCACCATTAAGTCACTAAAAACTTTAAGACAATTGCATAGCATAATAAAAATGAAAATGTAATTTAGATGTAAAGTTGGTTATTATTTTATAAGACAAAATGAAATATTTAAATGGACTAATTTAAATAAAAATGCTTGCATAATTATCTTAAAGTATAAATAAAGCAGCAACAGTAATTAATTTAAGAAATCTCTGATTATGATGAGCTTCACCAAAAGTGAACTCAGTTTTAAGTTATAAATAAAAAGAAACCACTTTATTAAGCAGACAAAGAAATGTATGCAAATTTAAAATTATGAAGTTAAATAAAAAGCTATTTTTAGACAACCCCTTCTGACAGCAAAATATTTATTAAAACACTTTTTGTATATGCTTATTATAAGAATTATTTAATTTCTTAAATTTCAATTATTTAATAATTGTTGTGCCAAGGCGAACTTTAAGCTTTAAGAGATTTTTTCATTTTTTTTTTTTTTCATATGTCATAGCATCGGCCGGGACGCGAACCCACACCCGTCTGCAACCAACTACTTGCTTGCAAGGCGGATGCGACGACCTCTCGGCTAACAACGCAAGAGATTTTTTCATTTTGGGCTCTAATTAGTCAGTTTAAAACTCTTAGGGTTATCACTCATTTAACTATACCACAACAGTTTCACCTCAACCATTTAAACTACAAATATCCTAAGCAAAATGTTTTCTTCTGATTTATTTTAAATAAAAAATTCCCAGAAACTTTTCTTATTATGAGTTTATAGTTCTGGTGTTGAATTACAGAATATTAACCAAACATGCAAAGTTTAAAAATAAATTTGTATTACATCAATGAGATTGTACATTAATAAGTGATTGAACCAACTACTATCTCTTTGGATACCTCTTTATTTAGTCAACTCTACAAAAAACTACTCTGATATTTAGAAAATTTAGTCCTGGAGATATAATCTATTACTGAGCTAATTACTCAATAGGCTACTCTACAATAAAGCCAAACACTCACCAGGAAGTTTTTTTCCCATATGTCAAAGCATCGGCCAGGAAATGAACCCATGATAACTGTGTGCAGGCAACTGCTTGCTTGCAAGTTAGCTGTGCTGACCTCTCGGCTATCAATGCCAGACTAGCTATTTTACAATTAAATTATCCACTCAAAAGAATTACTTTATAATGGAGGCAAAAAATAATTTCATAAATAATAATAAACTTTACTCATGTGATTTGATGCAGTGACAGAGGGGCAGATTGTAGAGCTCAGGACCCATGAATCACAACCAGCAATTTACTTTTAATGTCCAACCAATAATAACCATTTGATTATTTACTTAATTATATAGATGATGTAGAAAACCATTACATTAATTGAACATTTTATAAAGAATTAACTATTTCTTGATAAATAAATTAATAATAGAAGCATAACACTGTAAAGGAATCTGGATCTAAAGCTTTCTTGTAATATAATTAAACAGCATAAAACAAGCAGGTTTAGTTAAGATAATTATGTAATGAACAAGCTAAGTGATTTAGTCAGACAGAAATGCAACTGACCCTTTTAATCTCAAGTTTTTAGCACCACCTGAATCATATAAAATGTATTCTATCTTCTTAAGCATAATATTACAGCCAAATGTATATAGAACAAATATAAGACTAAATTTTCACATTATTCTTTTAGAAGTGCTCATAATATTTAATATATATATACATCTATCCAACAATCATTATATATTTTAAATTTACAAATCAATATATATATATTAAACAGAATCAATATATATCGCTAAATAAAATCTATATAAAACTTTTAAATGCCCCATAGCTATATTTTTTCAGCCACATTCTCCCTTTAAATAAAGAAAATTCAAGCTTTTTTTAATTTTAAAAGAGAGTATGGTTGAAAGAATATAGCTATATATATATAATATTTTAATGGATATTTTAGTGTAAATATTTAATGTGTAGAGTTATCCATTTACAATTACCTAATTAGGAAATATTTTACTTACGACAATATATATATATATATGGGTTCCCTTGACAACCGATTGAGATTGTTGATTGTTATTAATATTAGGATTGTCTAAGTGTTGACTAGTTTCTAGGAATTTGTATATACCAATACAAATGAAGAACAGTATTTTTAATTAGGAAATATTTTACCTACAACAATATATATATATGAGATTGTTGATTGTTATTAATATTAGGATTGTCTAAGTGTTGACTAGTTTCTAGGAATTTGTATATACCAATACAAATGAAGAACAGTATTTTTAATTACATTTATTATGTTTATTATTTATCATTTTGAATTTTTAAAATATATTCATTATAAATTAACAAACAAAAATGTATAATACTAGGTATATAAAATCAATAAAATAAAAATAAATAAAACAAATAAATTCAATGAAAAAACGAAATTAAATTATATATCAATAAAATGAAAATAAAATAAAATAAACTATATATTAATATCTAATTTTATTTCTATTTCAATTAAATCTATAGTCTTTATTTGCTATGTGTGTATGATACTGATAAATTAAGAGTGGCTATCCAATGTAGAGCCATTTATAGTAAGATGTAGTAATTACTGATTACCAGAATATGATAATGAGCCTAACCAACCCCATTTAATACATTTTTTTTCTAATCCATTACCTTTCTGTACCATACCAACAAACTTCTTTATCAATTCACCTCACAAATGGTCTCATTCTAGGTCTTTGGAAATCTCTTGGGATTCAATTTAAAACATTAACTTCCCACCTATTATCATCGATTCTAGCAATATTTCCAAATCATCACGATTTTAATTTCTCAATTCTTTCAATGACATCAATGATGCCTGTAAGTTCTCTTATTGAAATATTTCAAGTTCAGTTCTTCTTGTTATTCCTAACATATATATACCTCCATTCTTTATTTAATGGCCAGAAGTCCCTAAATTACTCTTCTGTTATGTGTCAATACCTCAGATCTGTACGTAAAACCTCTAAAACTCATTTACTAAAACCTTTCTGTATTCCATTCAAATTTAAATCTATGAATAATTTCATCCAATATGTTTTCTTCTGTATAATAATCTGCCAAAGTATTTGTAGTTATCATTTTTAACTCATTATTATAGATCTTTTTTTTTTTGGGGGGGGGGATCCATTAAACGTTACAGTCTTTTTAGCATTTATTTTTAGTCTTACTTTCATCTAATAACTCACAATATTTTCTAAAACTCTGAGGCACTATGATTTAGTAATCTCCATTTATTTTTATTCCCTTCTCATTTCAATCCACAAAATACTTCTTGCAAAACTGCTGTAAAAAGTTTTAGGGGTAAGAGATTTTAATCATCTCTTCATATACCCTTTACTTTTTAATCTCATCATATAGCTTAATCCCTGATGCTGTATTTTGATAAAAATTCTTCAGAATATAACAATATTCTTAGCATTTATCTTTAGTCTTACTTTCATCTAATAACTCACAATATTTTCTGAAGCTCTGAGGCACTACGATTTAATAATCTCCATTTACTTTTATTCCCTTATCTTCTCATTTCAAACGACAAAATACTTCTTGCAAAACGGCTGTAAAAAGTTTTGTGGATAAGAGATTTTAATCATCCTTTTCATATACCCTTAACTTTTTAATCTTCCCATGTAGCTTAATTTCTGCTGTTGTATTTTGATAAAAAAATTTCAGAATATAACAATATTCTAGACTTATATCTTAATGATTCAATGATTCAAAGCTTTAATTATTATGGAAATACTTATAAAATCAAATACCTTTGCATAATCTATAATCCAAAGCATATTAGCAACTCATATTCATTAGTCCTTTCTATACTTTCACTCAGTACTTGGATACATTGTAAAACATTTTTAAGTCTAACTTGTTTTTTGATTGGTTTGAATCCAAAATTTGCTAGAGATTTATATAAAACATATAGAAGATTGATAGATCTGTTATTTTGCAAATTCTTCTTCATCGACTTTCTTAAATATCAGTATTATTGCTACATTATTCCATTCATCCATTATATAACTATCAAATTTTTCATAAAGATGGTGTACATATATGAAATAGTGCTCATGTGATGTTTTGATG
>JAQFVV010015761.1:0-11605 GCA_028023455.1 Epiperipatus broadwayi
TCGAAATGAAAGTGAAGATCGAATCTAACCGCAAACTACAATATCTGCATCTACAAGGCGCCATCTAGGCATTTAAACCTAGAAAAATTTATAGAGTAGGCAGATACGCGCTGTTAAGATTCCACTTTATTTAAATATTCCGATCGTTAGCCCAAGTCACTAGCTCAGCGGAGATGCAGAGATAAAAATCTATATCTTAATTTATATCTTAAATATCAATAAATAAAAGCCACTGCCAGAAATTAACACATAAAAATATTTATTTACGCACATATAAAATAACATTTAAATTTTGAGGAATAAGTTTAACATTTTAGATTTTTATATTAACTTTTAATTTTACATTTAACTAAGTTTCAATGAGTTTAATATTTTATTTAGATAGTCAAGTATGAATAGACTACATAGATCTGCATTTGAAAAGAAAATATTCTTCCCTGATTTAACCTTAGGCAACAAATTTCGCAACCAAACTGGCGCCAATCCATCTGATACATTCATGTATTCAATGTAGCATGATACGACAACACAAAATACTATACTGTCAGGAATGTACATCTGATCAGTAAGTAGATTAGAGAAGACATTGTCTCTCCACCAACAGGAATGTGACATCTGTTGGCGAGTAGAACAATAAACAAAAAACTCCATAGGAATGGACTGCGGTCTTCTGCCGACTTACAAACCCATCCATAGGCAAACAGAAGGTGTGTGGCGTATATATGCAATCCTGCCCGAAGCGGATCTCATACTACATCTACTAATTACACAAATATATCCAATCCATTGAGCCAATTCAACTACGAAACGAATAACCTAAGATTACCCTCCCTTAATATAACTTTACAAAACTATATAGCCATTCACGCCCGACTTAAATTTAACATTTAGATACGTTCGCACAAATGCATTTTATAAAATTTGTTTTAAAATGTTGAGTACAGATCAGCTGCACAGATTCCACGGTCAAAAACATTCCAAATTCAACACAACCGATCAAAATACAAAGTCATCGATAAACGTCACTTGCATAGGGAATATACAAATCCCATTAGCATTCATCGTAAGATGCTTGCAGTGATATCGTTGACATATATTCTAATCGAATGTGAAAACCACAACATTATCAACCGCTAACGAATCTATGCAACGTCTATACCCAACCTTAAATTCCCTCATTTAAAATTTAAACAACAAATAATTTATACAATAAGAGAAAAAAAAATGGAAATGATTTTTATCAATCGGAAAACATATAAAATTAAACATTATTAATTGATTTTAAACTTAAAAGTCAGATAGAAGTTCATAAGCTTGAACGAAAGTTCTTAGTTATTTTTAAATTTAGAGTTCATGTCAATATAGCTTACAGTAGAAGAGTCCAGGTTCCTGTTTTTAATTCCCGCGACGTCTCCATTGGAAGATAATGTTCTGGAGGTAGCATTAGCTGGTTCCATTCTTGTATCACAGTCTTTTCATTTTATATTTTTTTAAAACAAAAAAAAATGAGAGAGAACGGCAAGTGCGTCTTACCGTTCTCATCAAATCAAGTCCAAAAAAACTGTCTGGAACTCAATATTTCTCTTTTTATAGTAAATCTCCAGATTGAATGAACAAAGACGTCACTAATCCAAATTTTCGTTCGGGTCCGGGCTGAGGCTTGGTGCTTCCATTGGTCAAGCTAAAATCTCTTTATTCTCTTATCTAATTTACTCTCTGACTTTTTAATTAGACAGCTTTTGGATAATTAATAAACAATCATTTCCATTTACAGATTACAGGAATTAATTAATACCTGTTTTTATTTTTACTTACGTTATTTCTTTTTTAAACTATTTTTATATTTAAATCTTTTTTTATAAAAAAAATACATTCAAATACCTTTTTTTATTTATTAAAAAAAAATATTTTTAAAGTTTAGCATCTGTGCGAATGTATATACGTTTAACAAACATTTTAATTTTAGCGTTTAGTTTTTTTACTTTTATTTGCGAACTTTTAAGTTTTTATTTTAAATTAATGTAACGACATATTTATATATCGTTACATATCAGTAAACTTCCTCAAAAAACAAAAACATTAAAAAAAAAAAAAGAATTTACTTAGTGTTAGTAATTACGTTACACAAATTGATTATATATGAAAATTTCAAAAGGACAAAACTTTTTTTTTTACAAGACAAAACAGTAATTACACACAAATATAATGATTAAAAAAAAAAGTTGACTGTTGATTCCTTATTACCAGCTAAATTTCTGCCCCCTCCCTTCCAAGTTTCATTTCTCCTACCTTTAACTATTACTTAGGCAAGTTGAACGATTAGATTTTAATTTATACAAGACTTTTTTTTTTAAAAAAAAAATTATGATTTATATTTATTAATTACGTTTTATTTATTACTTTTTATTCCTCGTATTTCTCTTTACATATGCGCAATTTTTCTTACTGGCAGCACTTTTTAAACAAAACTTCAAACTGCAACTCCACGTCAATACAACAAATATATTTATACTAATTTCAGAAAAAATATTACGGGCATGATTTATTTTCAAAAGTACTAGTGGTTTATTAAACATCTGGCTATAACTTTATGTTAGTACAAAAATGTACTTATTTCAGAAAAAACAACAAATGTTATTTGCATGATTCACTTTTAAAATTCTCAGGGCACTCGTGATTTATTAAAGATAGAAAATTTCATCATCATCAATTTCCCTTCTCAGGGTCAATCTCTGAGGTAAGGCCACACTTGGGACGCCAATTATAACGATCGAAATGAAAGTGAAGATCGAATCTAACCGCAAACTACGATATCTGCAACTACCAGGGCGCCATCTAGGCATTTAAACCTAGAAAAATTTATAGAGTAGGCAGATACGCGCTGTTAAGATTCCACTTTATTTAAATATTCCGATCGTTAGCCCAAGTCACTAGCTCAGCGGAGACGCAGAGATAAAAATCTATATCTTAATTTATATCTTAAATATCAATAAATAAAAGCCACTGCCAGAAATTAACACATAAAAATATTTATTTACGCACATATAAAATAACATTTAAATTTTGAGGAATAAGTTTAACATTTTAGATTTTTATATTAACTTTTAATTTTACATTTAACTAAGTTTCAATGAGTTTAATATTTTATTTAGATAGTCAAGTATGAATAGACTACATAGATCTGCATTTGAAAAGAAAATATTCTTCCCTGATTTAACCTTAGGCAACAAATTTCGCAACCAAACTGGCGCCAATCCATCTGATACATTCATGTATTCAATGTAGCATGATACGACAACACAAAATACTATACTGTCAGGAATGTACATCTGATCAGTAAGTAGATTAGAGAAGACATTGTCTCTCCACCAACAGGAATGTGACATCTGTTGGCGAGTAGAACAATAAACAAAAAACTCCATAGGAATGGACTGCGGTCTTCTGCCAACTTACAAACCCATCCATAGGCAAACAGAAGGTGTGTGGCGTATATATGCAATCCTGCCTGAAGCGGATCTCATACTACATCTACTAATTACACAAATATATCCAATCCATTGAGCCAATTCAACTACGAAACGAATAACCTAAGATTACCCTCCCTTAATATAACTTTACAAAACTATATAGCCATTCACGCCCGACTTAAATTTAACATTTAGATACGTTCGCACAAATGCATTTTATAAAATTTGTTTTAAAATGTTGAGTACAGATCAGCTGCACAGATTCCACGGTCAAAAACATTCCAAATTCAACACAACCGATCAAAATACAAAGTCATCGATAAACGTCACTTGCATAGGGAATATACAAATCCCATTAGCATTCATCGTAAGATGCTTGCAGTGATATCGTTGACATATATTCTAATCGAATGTGAAAACCACAACATTATCAACCGCTAACGAATCTATGCAACGTCTATACCCAACCTTAAATTCCCTCATTTAAAATTTAAACAACAAATAATTTATACAATAAGAGAAAAAAAAATGGAAATGATTTTTATCAATCGGAAAACATATAAAATTAAACATTATTAATTGATTTTAAACTTAAAAGTCAGATAGAAGTTCATAAGCTTGAACGAAAGTTCTTAGTTATTTTTAAATTTAGAGTTCATGTCAATATAGCTTACAGTAGAAGAGTCCAGGTTCCTGTTTTTAATTCCCGCGACGTCTCCATTGGAAGATAATGTTCTGGAGGTAGCATTAGCTGGTTCCATTCTTGTATCACAGTCTTTTCATTTTATATATTTTTTTTTAAAACAAAAAAAAAATGAGAGAGAACGGCAAGTGCGTCTTACCGTTCTCATCAAATCAAGTCCAAAAAAACTGTCTGGAACTCAATATTTCTCTTTTTATAGTAAATCTCCAGATTGAATGAACAAAGACGTCACTAATCCAAATTTTCATTCGGGTCCGGGCTGAGGCTTGGTGCTTCCATTGGTCAAGCTAAAATCTCTTTATTCTCTTATCTAATTTACTCTCTGACTTTTTAATTAGACAGCTTTTGGATAATTAATAAACAATCATTTCCATTTACAGATTACAGGAATTAATTAATACCTGTTTTTATTTTTACTTACGTTATTTCTTTTTTAAACTATTTTTATATTTAAATCTTTTTTTATAAAAAAAATACATTCAAATACCTTTTTTTATTTATTAAAAAAAAATATTTTTAAAGTTTAGCATCTGTGCGAATATATATACGTTTAACAAACATTTTAATTTTAGCGTTTAGTTTTTTACTTTTATTTGCGAACTTTTAAGTTTTTATTTTAAATTAATGTAACGACATATTTATATATCGTTACAATATTAATATTTAAATACCCTACTATATATCTATTTTCTTCATTGAATTAATACAGTGAAACATATATCTATAGTGTTGTAACTTTTTCCTTTTCTACATTTCCTTTTAAAATGGATGAAAAATATTATGTACTTAGCATTTTATTAGCTTATTATCATCTCCATTATCGTAATCATTTACACAAAACACATTCTTCATTATTTCTATATTATTTCAGTGAACAAAAAATATTTTTCCAAATTCAAATTTTCAAATTTAACAGAACCTAAACTTTATAGAGTTAAATTTTGCTTAGCTTTGCTTTCTTATACTTCATTGTAATATTTAAATGTTCAACTGTGTGTTAGAAAAATATATTTGTAAACTCTAATATTTGTGTTAATATGAAAATACACATGTATATCTTAAAAATATATATAATATAATCACCGTAAACGTTTTATCGATTTATTTGAGCACTTTCAAAGGTCTAAGCCGTCATTTTCAAGAAATAAACTATGCAAATTAGGGTGGATTAAATATGCAAATAAGGGTGGAATAGATCTAGATCTGCCACTTCTTAGATACGGCATAAAATGTCTTTTTTATTCATGGTATGTACGTCAAAGATGATATAACATGCTTCTTTCACTTTTCTTCGCAATTCATGCCGCTCTCTGCACATAATGTGAGGCTTGTCTGGCCTTCTCTCGTGTCCCATAGAAGCTGCATACTTCATTGCTAAAATTTTAAATCTTTAGTTCCTAAGGTATATTTTTTCATTGAAAAAAATTGCTCTAAAAATATATATATTAATTCTTTAAAATAAAAAAGAATCTTTAAATATATCTATTAAACTTCAAATTTACCAATATTAAATTTTATATAACAAAATTTATTTAACATAGCATCTTTAAACTTTCTTATTTATGTATTTTGGTATATGGATTTTATTTTAAAGACAGATTAATTATTAACAAAATATAAAAGCAGCTGTAGAGATTCCAACTAGGAGATAAATTCATTAGCGGCTTTATTAAGTCTTTCAATTTTCCCACAATATGCTTAAATGTGCCTCTCAGTGTATTATATATTATGTGGTTATATCCTTATGAACCTTTGGAATACAGTACGCTGGAGAATAAAAAGAATACTTGACAAGCAACAAAAATTGAAGTCAAATATATCCTATGGTGAAAGGAAAGCAATTAAATCTCTCAAAGTAGAAAAATTATAATTATTCTCCCTGCTGACAAAGGCAATGCAACAGTTGTAATGGATATATCTGATTATGACAAAATACAAGAACTGCTCACAGCAGGCCAATGTAGAAAAGTGGCAAAAAATCCAATACCAAGTATAAAAACAAAGTTACAAGCATTACTCAGAAAGCATCACAAGTACTTTACTGATTCAGAAAAAAGTAAAATAACATCATATTTCAGCAAAATTCCTCATCTTTATGGTCTACCTAAAATCCATAAGGATCATGTTCCATTAAGACCTATTGTTAGTTCTAGGAATTCACCTTGCCAAAATTTGGCAAGTTCTTAAGTTCTTTGGCATACAAGACCCAGTCCTTTGTCAGGGATTCTGAATACTTTGTAGAATTAACCAAGAACATGAAAATTGAAAGAACTGACTTACTGGTAAGTTTTGATGTGGAAAGTTTATTTACGAATGTACCATGTGAAGAAGCATTGTCTATTGTAAGGAAAAAATTAAATGGTAATAACAGCTCTTCCTGTCAATAGTATAATAGAACTATTAACATTCTGCATAAAAACAACCTACTTTCAATATTGTTAACACTAACAGAGGCTGTTCCTGGTTCTTTTCTAAGCTTCGTGTGAATTCACTCCCGAACGATATAAGGAATTTCATTATTTAGTTCATATTTCTTTTCCTTTGCAAAGACATCATTCTCCTAATTCTATTGGATTATATCTACCCCCTCATAAGTAGGAAAATATTTTTTGTGCTCTTCTGACCTTTCATTATCAAATTGTAGGGTTCAAATCCATACCTGGTCTCTCACTCTGATTGTCCACTGGCAAAATCCTACAGCTTCCTTCAGTATTGCCTCTCTCAATTCTTCCCTTTTAACCTTGCTTTCTTCTTGGCAGCATATGGAACCTTTCTCCTTTCTTTTGTAGTACTTCTCACTTTACAATTTGCTTTTGAACCCCTTATTCTCTTCCCATCGATCTCCTCTATTCCCTGGAGTTCTTTATCTATCGCTAGCCGATCCTGTTGGAGCGCCCACTTCAGTTTCATAATCCCTTCTTTGACCATGACCTCTACATCCGCACTGCCTTGCTCCTCTTCATCTTCACTCTCTATAGTATTCAGCAGTCCCTTATTTTCAAACCCTTCTATTTTGATAATATTTGAGGTAGTATGGCATACTTCTTCTGGCTCATTCATTTCCTCTAGCTTCATCCCTCTTAGTTCTTCTACTCCTGACATCTTTAACTTATCCTCCTTCTCTACTACTACTTTGCTATCAATTTTATCTCTTCTTCCTAATCTAACTCCAATCTTCCCTCTGTCCTTTCCCCTAACACTTTTATCTCCTGTAACTTCAATAATAAATTGGAAGTCCATTGGATCTGGTGTATTTTCTTCCCAGGTGAGCATGGTTTCTGATAGTTCACTGGAGTCCCTATTTTCTTCTTGGGCTGCAACTTTGTTTGTGTCAGATTTTCTCTGATCTCGCTGTGCACTTCCTCATTTTCTTTTAACTTGCTGCTTAGATCTATTCCAACCTTAGAGACCTTCTCCTTCAGAACCACTTCCTGCTGCTCAACTTGTTCTCCAAGGGCCTTAATCTCTCCTTTGATTACTACTATTTCTTTATTATTCTCTTCCTGATTTTTGTTCAACATCCCTGTGAACTTTACCCAAAACGCTTTGTAGTTCTGCTTGCAGGTGATCCTCAATTCCTGCAATTCTCTGCACAACCTTTCTTTTAACCATCTATCACTTTTCCTCCATTTTTTGGTTATTTTCTTTTGTCTTTCTCCCTTTTCCTGACTATTTTTCCGATCTCTTTCTTCTGTGTCCTGTCTGAACTGCTTCAGCAATGAATTCATATCCCAGCACTCCCTCTTAACTTCCTCTATCCAATATTTCTGGAACTAAATTTTTTGAAATGGTGGTGGCTCTTTCTGTACAAACTTCTTCCCTGTACAGGCTGGTGCTCACTTCCCCTTCTGTCTCTCTCCTTCTGGGCTACTATTATCTTCAACTATCTCTCTTCCAGACCTCTACATAATATCCTTACACTTCACTTCCCTTTTCTTCTCCTTCACTCACTACTTATTTCCTCCTCTATGCTATGCTACCATCCATTCTAATAAAAATTTTTTTGAACAAATATATTTGGTTTGCTTCTCTCCATTAAAGAATGGCCTATTTACTATCCATCCTAGCTCTTATTCTGCCTAACTCTATTAATATAAATAATTTCACACCACTACAAATTCCTTTGATGGGACCTCCCAATGTTTAAAATATAAATGAATAAAAATTTAATATTATAAAAAATTAATAAAAATTTCACTCACCACCTTATCTTTTCTTCCAGCTGCTTTTTATCTAAATAGACTTAAATATTTCATGATTATACCATTATATTTTGTTTACACTTCTATGCTGATTTTAAATACACTAAGCTTTCGATTTGATCTTGCCTTGCTGGTTTCATTAAATGTCTTATTTTGTTCAATCCAATTCAATCCTAATTGTGTATATTATATGTTTGAGAATCTTTGCATTAATAAAAAAAAACCCCAATTAGTTATATGGTAGAGTTGGTCAATTAAGAACACTTTAACCCCTGAGTTTCATGTTTCTCTCTGACCTATGCCAGCCATGAAGAAATTGCATGCAAGTATGCTCTCAAGAGTTTCATCCATAGGGTATTGAGTCTTGAAGCATGGTCAGTCTCGAGATCTCACCATTGCTGGTCAGCTTTGGTTTCTTTGCCTGGACTCTTGATTCTGTTATGCAGATGTACAAACTTGACCGGTACAATAATTTAGTTTGAATTTATATTTATTTTATTCAGTTAACATTAGTTTGTATTCACTTTTTGAAGCCTGGTATCTAATGAAGAGTTAGTACTCATTATTCAATCCTATATCAGATAGTATTGGTATGAGTGAGAAATTAAAGTCAACATACATATAAAACTCTTTATTTTAATATTTTAACATATTGCATTTTATGAAATGTTGTCTGACTTGATATAGCAGTCTCTAACTGAGGGTATTAAATCTATGAATTTCTTACATCCATTTGATTGGCCAGGGACTCCTTTTTCTCAATCCATCTAATTATATTCATACAATGAATATATGACTGCGATCAGCTGGTCATCCCATTCATATTGTTACAATACATATTTTAATAATGTAATGCACCATATACAAGTTAAATGACACTCCAAAGTTCAGTTTAATATATGATTTTATTCTATTTCCTTACAGTTTCAACTGTCCAGCAGTCATCATCAGAGCAACAACATATAAACATATACAATTAATACTGTAACGAGCACAGACGTTCGTTACATTGTTTTTTTTTTTTATTTATTTATTAAACATGAAAGTAAATTAAAAAGTTCGTTATTAAACATGAAAGTAAATTAAAAAGTTCGCGTTTAAAAATTTTCTTTAAGAATTAAAAATTGAAATTAAATATCATCTTCAACTCGTATATATTAAATCACACAGATAATGAAAAATAATTAAAATAAAACTTTATTAAAGAAAAAGTATTTTAAAACTAAATTTTAAAAAGATTTGGAGATAAAATTATATCTTTAAATTTATCTTTAAATATATTTTTGATTTGGAAAACAGGTTAATTAATCAGAAATGGAAATGATTGTTAATTAGTTAAATGTAAACCAGCCTTGGGCATTTAAATGTAAAAACATCGGTCAGATAGGAAAACAATAGAAACTGTTAGCAAATAAGAAGAAATCCCTATGGAATCGGACTGCAGCGAAAGGACCATCGCATCGGTGACGTATTGTAAATTTAATCCTTCACATTATTATAAAAAGGACAAGTGACTGGATTATGATTATTACGATGTGACAGATAGGTATTAGTGCGGAGGTGCGGGAGAAGCGATTGAAGAGACGCACGATTCAATCACTTCAGTTTTGCCAAAGAAAGAAAGAGAAATGAACTATCGTTTTCTACACTGAGGACCAACTAAATTAAAAAACCTCCGAATGAATAAATAAAACATCGGCTAAATGTATACCAATATCTTCAGGACGGCGTGGGAATTCCCGTTCAAACTTACAAACGACAGATAAAGATGAACTGTTTAAAACCGTAAGAACTTTACAATTAATGAACATTAAATTAAAACTTTTCGTATTTAAAATAATTGCATTAGTTTCCTATCTGACTAAAGTAGTTAAAATGTTATTTGATGTATTTTTTATTTATTTGTGTAATATCATTTCCATTTATTTAATTTTGTTCTTTAAGTTTATTTATGATTTCTGTTTTCCGATAAATTAAAATATATCAATGTTAAACTTAAGTCGGGCGTGAATGGCTGTATAGATTTGTAAAGTTATATTAGGGGAGGGTAATCTTAGGTTATTTGGTTCGTGGTTAAATTGGGTCAATGGATTGGATATATTGGTGTGATTAGTAGATGTAATATTGATTCGCTACGGGCAGAATCGCTTCATCGCTCGCACACTTCCGTTTGCCTATGGAAGGAATTATAAGTCGGATACCGCAGTTCCTTTCTATGGAGTTTTTTGTTTTATTGCTCTTCTTTGCAGATAGATGTAATATTCCTATCTCATAAGAGGCAATTTCTTCTCTTAACCTTTTGTGCTGCCATATTTTATTACATTGAATACATCAATATATCAGATGAATTGATGCCAGTTTGACTACGAATTTTAGCCTAAGGTTAAATAGGGATAGAATGTTTATTTTCAAAAGCAAATTTATGTGGTCTATTCATACTCGACCCTAAATAAAAATGCAGTAAATTTAAGTTGTTTATAGACGCTTGCATGGATTGGTTATCGGTTAAGTATGTTTTGGGTTTTCATATTTGATCAAAATATATAGACATTCGATAAATAATAATACCTTACGGTGAGTATCTAAAATGTATGTATTCGGATGTCTTTTAAGTTATTGGTGACAATGCAAGTATCTTATGGTGAATACTATTGGGTTATGTATAAATTTCCCTCCGCAATTGTCAGTAATCAATAATTTTGTATTTTGATCGTTTATGTTTATTTTGAAATGTTTTTGACCGTGAAATCTATGTAACCGATCTATAGCAACATATTAAAACAAGCTTTTATAATCCCATCTGTGCGAACTTAATTAAAATGTAAACTTATAATATAATAGAAATTAAAATGTAAATTAAAATCTAAGGTAAAGTTAAAAATAATGTTAAATGTTAAAATGTAAAACTAATACTAAAATAGTTTTAAATCTTATATATATGTGCATAAATAAATGTTTGTATGTTAATTACTGGCAGTGGCTTATTTTATTCTTTTTTATATATACTCTTCGATTATATTATTAAATCTCTGCTATTCCACTGAGCTAGTGACATGGGCTAACGACCGGAACCAAAATATTTAAAAAAAAATTTTTTTTTTTTTTTTGACTTACGTATCTGCCTACTTTATAAATTTTTCTAGGTTCAAATGCCTAGATGGCGCCCCATAGTGCAGTTTACGGTAAGTCGTATTCTCCGGATCGTTACAATACCTATCTACATATATTCCAAT
>JAQFVV010015762.1:0-11593 GCA_028023455.1 Epiperipatus broadwayi
TTTAATTTGTTTTAAAAGAACAAAGTAAAATTTATTTTCCCATGTCTCCTCGATAATGAGAAAAGTTTAGATATAAATATATATCATTTGATTTATATTTAGTAAAATGGAAGATATAAAGAATAGATTAAAAAATATAACTAAAGTTATTCCATAAACATGAAAAAGATATTAAAAAAAAAACAAATAAAAATTAAAATAAGATTATAAGATATTTATAAACAACTCAGAAAAAAAAAGTATCTGAAAATATGAACATAATTATGAACTTTTTAATTTAAATTAATTAAAATTATTAAGTAATATATATTAAGACTATATACCTAAATGTGACAGTAGGGACCTCTAAAAAATCTTAACACAAAATTAATGACTTTAAAAGACAAGAACAGCCTCTAGATGCAACAGTAGGGACCACTACAAATCTTAACACAAGATTAACAACTTTAAAAGGCAAGAGAAGACTTATCTTCTACCATAGAGGTCACCCATGTCTATTAAAGTTGTTTGTGTTGTATTTGAGTGAAATGGAAAGAGCAATATAAAGATTAGGAAGAGGGATAGAGATACCATTAATAGGTAGTAAGGGAGTATACATTTTGTCAGGTCTTTTTTTTTTGTGAATGATATATTTTTTATGTGCAGAAAGAAAATATGGAAGTTATGCTGAGAACATGTGCAAGGGTGGGTAAAAAGATGGAGATTAAATTTAGTGAAGAAAAATCAAATATCATTATCATCATTATCAACCATTATCAATCCACTGCAGGATGAAGGTCTCTCCAAGTTTAATCCATCTTCTCCGATCTTTAGCTTCCCTTCTCCACATCACCCCTGCACACTTTCTTATTTCATCCATCCATCTCACATGTGGTCTCTTTCTGGGTCTTTTACAATCTCTTGGAATCCAGTTTAAAATTTCAATTGTCCATCTATTATCATCTCTTCTAGCAATATGTCCAGCCCAACTCCACTTCAATCTTTTAATTTTTTCAATGAGGTCAGTAACACCTGTTTGTTCTCTTACCCATACATTGCGTTTTCGATCTCTTCTTGTTACTCCCAACATGCATCTCTCCATACTTCTTTGAGTGGTCTGAAGTCTCTGTATTGCTCTTCTATTGAGTGTCCAAGTCTCAGATCCATAAGTAAGAACTGGTAAAACACATTTGTTAAAAACCTTCCTTTTCAAACACATAGGCATATTTCCTTTTAGTATCAAGTTATTTCTACCAAAAGCACTCCAACCAAGTTTAATTCTATGATTAATTTCCTCCATTATGTTTCCATCTGTATTAATAATCTGACCAAGGTATTTGTAACTGTTAACTTCTTCTAATTCATCATAATCAATCTTTATTTTCATATTTTGAGCAAATCGATTAAACATTACTTTAGTCTTTTTAACATTTATCTTTAGTCCTACTTTCCTACTTTCATCTGATAACTCCTGCAACATTTCCTGCAGCTCTGAAGCATTATTTGCAAAAACAACTACATCATCTGCGAAATCTAAATGACTTAAATAATCTCCATTTACTTTCACTCCTTTAGTTTCCCATTTTAATCCACAAAATACTTCTTGCAGCACTGCTGTAAAAAGTTTTGGAGATATGGAGTCACCTTGTCTTACACCTTTCTCAATGTTGACTTTCCCAGTATCATTATGTAATCTAATTGTTGCTGTTGCATTTTTATAAATATTCTTTAAAATATGACAATATCCTGGATCTATACCTTGATGATCCAATGCTTTAATCACTGAAGAAATGTTTATAGAATCAAATGCCTTTTCATAATCTACAAATCCAAAACATAATGACAACTCATATTCATTTGTCCTTTCTATAACTTCTCTCAGTACCTGAATATGATCTACTGTACTAAAACCACTTTTAAATCCAGCTTGTTCTCTTGGTTGGTGGAAATCCAATGTTCTCTGTAGACGAGTTGTAATTATCTTGGTAAAAATTTTATATAAAACTGATAAAAGGCTGATAGGTCTGTAATTTCTAATATCTTCTTTATCACCTTTTTTAAATATTAATATTATTACTGCATTCTTCCAATCATCCAGTACATCTTTATCATTTAGACATTTGGTATATAACTTTGCTAAAAAAATTTCTGTTTCTTCACCTGCTTCTTTTAATATATCAATTATAATTCCATCATTACCTGGAGCCTTTCCTTTTTTCATACATTTAATTGCATGTCTCACTTCTTCATTTAAAATTCTGGGCAATTCGGAAGATGTAATAGATATAGGAGGTACTTGTTCTTTATTACTATATAATTCTTGATAAAAATCTTCTACCAATTTCATGATGTCATCTCTCTTTTTAGTAATAATTCCATCTTTTTTTCTTATTGCAGATATAATTTCCTACCAATACCAAAATGTTGTTTTACATTCTTAAGACTTTTATTTTCTTCTACAGCTTTTCTTGCTAGTTCACAGTTATACTTTCTTATATCATTTTCAACTCTTTTCCGCACCATTTTACAAAATTCGAGATATTCAATTCTTTTTAATGCATCATTTTTGTATATCTTCATATTCCTTCTTTTCTTCATAAATTCTCTAGTCTCAGTAGAAATTTTATTAGTCAATTGCTGCTTTTTTCTACCAGCTATCTTTGTTGCAGTTTTTAAAAGTGTATCAGTTATTTTCATATTAATTTCATTCAAATCTGAATCATGTTCAAAATCTACTAATACTTGAAACCGATTTGTAAGTTCTAATTTAAATTCATTAGAATGTTTCTGAAGATTAGGAATATCAACTGTAAATATTGTTTTTCTTAATAATTTTTGTCTCTCTAGTTTTACATTAACATGTATCTTACACCTTACTAATCGATGATCACTTCCTGTGTTAAATTTATTAAGAACATTACAATCTTGAAATATGTATTTCCTGTTAGTCAAAATATAATCCAATTCTGCTGTACCTTCATTTGGATGCTTCCATGTCCATTTCCCTTTAACATTTTTCTCAAAAAAAGAATTCATAATATAAAGTTTTTTTCTTTTTCTGCAAACTCCACAAGTCTATGTCCTCTCTCATTTCTATTACCATAACCAAAATTACCTACAGCACTTTCATCTTTCATTTGTTTACCAATTCTAGCATTAAAGTCTCCCATAACAATTTTAAAATGTTGTTTACTCTGATCAAAAGCCTTTTGTACATCCATATAAAAATCTTCTACTACTTCATCACTATGAGAACTTGTTTGGGCATAAACCTGAATTATCTGCATTTGGTATCTGCTATTAAGTTGTATAACTAATCTTGCCACTCTGTCTGATACACCATCAATCTCCACAATATTGTTCTTCCACTTTTTATTTATAATGAATCCTACTCCACTTGTATTTCCAATATTTGTGCCTTTATAATAGAGTATATGTCCACTTTTTAAATCAATTGTCTCTTCACCTTTTCTTCTAACTTCACAAAGTCCAATAATGTCCCATTTAATATAAGACAGTTCTTCTTCTAATTCTTGCAATCTTCCTTCACTTGAAAGTGATTTGCAGTTATAAATACCTAAATAAAAAGTCATCATCAAATGGCAGCCTGGTTCGACAATCAGGGGGTTCTTAGCACCCTCCGCCTTTGGCCACCAACCACTGCCTTGGTTGGTGCCTTTACAGCCTCCTGGGAATAAGGGCCATGCTTTATTTTTGTCTGTCATAATTGTATATATGTATTGGAAAAATATTTATCATTTACACAAACATTCATTCTGCCTTATCAGGCACTGAGAAGAAAGACCATGGTGTTTCTTGATCTTAAACTCAGAGGTAAAAAGCCAATAAACTCACCACGCTGGCTAATGTGTGTTGGTGAGCAGCCCATCCATGTTTGTATACTATATGAATAATCACATAGTAATAACAGCTGCAATGACAAGAACGTATGGAGTGGACATTGGAAATTTGCCCTGCTCGGTTCCTTTAAGGCCTCCAAGAGGAATCAAAGGGTCTCCTTTCAGTTAATAGCAAACTCCTTTCTGCAGCCAAAAAATATAATGATGGTTAATCCTGGGGAAAAGAAGATGTAGAATTTTTGTTGGGAAATATTAAGTTAATTGGTATTGAATAGATATAGTTATTTGGGAGTATTTTAAATAATCAGAAAAATTATTTGGATGAATGGAAGAAAAAGTTGATACAAAGCAAAAAAAAGGGATTGATAACGAAATTAAGTGTTAAATGTTAATGGGGCTATAATTATATGAAAGGGAGTTGCAGTAGCAGGGTTAACATATGGTAATGATGCATTATGTGTTAGTAAAGAGGGTAATAAAGTACTTAGAAAAAGTCAAAGGGAGACATGCATTGGATGCAGATATGTGGACAGTAAGGAAGGCAATGCAAAGAGAGATGGGATGGTCAAGTTTTTATATGAGAGGAGCAAAAGTAAAAAGAAAAATGTTTGGTAAATTGCAGTTTATGGATAATAAAAGAATAGCCAAAATAGTATTTAATTGGGTTATGAGTAAAAGGGCAGGTAACAAGATGGAGTAAGGAAGGTAATGTGGTATGCAAAAGATTTGGATAAAGAGGGTATATCAGTATATTTGTACAAAGATGGGATGATTGTGTTAGGAGAATTGTTAAAGTGTTATAGTGGTAAGGAATGGGATAAAAAGAATAGATTTATTAATAAAGAATAGGGAGTTAAAGAGATGGAGAACTAGTATGGAGAGTAAAAAGAGTTTAAAAATATATATATATATATATATATATATATATATATATATATATATATATATATATATATAAACAGAATATTAGGTGTGGGTTAATATATAATAATAGTAAGGAAAGTAGTTTATTGTTTAAGACTCGAATGGGATCTTTAGCAACAAAAGAATATACATGTAAATGAAAAATATGGGTGATTTAGTTTGTAAATTATATAAGAAAGGAATAGAAATCCTTAGGCATCTGTTCATTGAATGTAAATGCTTGAAAATAGAAAGGGCACATATAATGAAGTTATGGAAGAATAAATATAAAAAAAGTGGTTATACAGAAAATGAATTATTGGTTTTTATGTTGGGTTTGGAAAAAGATAAGGAGGATTTAGATATAAAGGCCATAGAGTAGACAAAGATTAGGTTGTGGAAATGGGATGGAGCAGAATATGGGAAAATTTAGACAAGGGAACGTAAAATAAAGTAGCTTTTTCTGGACATAATTGCTGAGAGATTCTTGACTTTATTTATGGAGAAGCTACAGTACATGGCATCACATCACATAATCTTATATTAAGATTTGTAGAGGTCCGTATTGTCACATCTAGGCACATAGTCTTAAATATATTAAGGCACATAGCCTTAATATATATTACTTAGGCAATGAGTATGTGCTTAATAAATTATTAATTACAACTTTAAATTATTAAGCAAAATATATATGGAACCTATCAAAAATAATGAAAACTTTAAGTTTGCATTACAAAAAGTCTGGGGAGGGAGCCTCTGGCCAGATAGTGGATCCGCAAGAAGCTAGTACTGGAGTTTCTTACATGGATGGCTTGCAATCCAGAACACCAAAAGCAAAAGCTAGGTTATGTCCTCTTGGCAGGACCAATAGTTGCTGAGTGCATGATCATACATTCAAAACTCATTTAATCATTTCCAAATTATCACCAATTGCCCAATAAATACACAATATTTATCTGTTAAAATAATGCCTCATGAGACTCAATATAGCGGGACTTAATATAAGGGGGCTGAATTCCTGGAATAGAGTGGACACATTGGCCAAATGGTTTAAGCAATACTCACCACATATTGTATGTCTCTCTGAGACCAAATTACTCCTAATTTTCCAAACCCCAAAATCCTGATCCTCCTTGGCAATCTGGGATATTTTCATCACTCATTTTCTGCTTCCTCTGCTGCTGGAGTGGCAATCTTAATCTCCAATAATAGCCCATTTGAATCTTTTAAAATTAACTATATAAACCCACATATAATTATTGCCACCTTATTCCACAAAGCCTTCACTTTAAATATAATTTGTGTACCTCTACCGAAATGGATTACTAATTCAACAGATAATCCAACAGATTAACATCACAATTGCTTCCAACCCTTATCCAATGATTTCCCTTGGAGACTTTAACACCTCCTACCAGGAATTTACAGCCAAATATATACATCATCTTAATACCAGATTCATGTGTGGAAAGGGCTTCTTCTCTCTGAATGCCTTTTCCTGCTATACAAGAAAGTATACCTCTCTCATAGACTTAATCTACTATACTCCGATCGACACTTTCTGATCGACCCCTCACTCCAACCTATAGCCTTTTCTGACCACTTGGCATTATCCATTAAACTATATCTAAATTTTGAGTCATCCAATATTCCAGGTCTGAGCACAACCATGAGAATCCTTCTCAAGTTCACATCACCAGAAGCCATCATCTCTGAGGCATACATATATTTTTCACAAAATTCATATCCTGTCTTTGCCACTGGTCGATGCCTGGTTTGCCCTCATCCATATTTTAATGTCATTAACCTCAAACTATACATTACATAATAAAGAGCCATCTTCACTCCTGATGGAACTTGAATCACCCAACAACACTCCTGATGGAACTTGAATCACTCAACAACACTCTTAAAAATCTTCCCCTTGATACAATTTCTATAGAATCCCATCATCAACCTGAAATCCCAATACAAAAATAAACAGTTGATTTTGGCAGAGTATCTCTCTATCAAAGAGACAAAATTTTTCTTGAACCAGCCCCAAAATTGGTCCATGGGCTATATTAGGTGGGCTCTGGGCCATAGAGAGAAGAAACCCACTCCATTTATTACAGTTGGAAATAACCTTTACTCAGGATCTAATGTGCTTCTAAAAATTTTTTTGTTCTTCAGGGAAAAGTTTTCCACTCATGCACCTGACTCTAAACAGGACTCAATTTGGGATTCTTCCCCCTCTGTCCATGGCATCTTAGAGGGAGATGTTCTGACTAAGTTAACCTCAATGCCTGAAAAAACCCATCCAGGGCTCCATGCAATTCCCCATTTCCTTCTACTACACCTGTCTAAATTCTCAGTTCAATCATGCACAACTTGGTTAATCACCTTTCTTCCAGTGTCCATGAAATCGGTGGTCTTTATTCCATAGCAATAGTGACATTTCTAAAGTGCAACATAATTCCTTCCCCACTGGAGAATCTGCAGCCCATCTCTATGACTCCACTGATGGTCAAGGTCATTGAATTTATCATCAAGGACAAAATTTCAAAACAAGATTCTTCCCCTTATTTCACAATATCAATTTGCAAAAAAGGGCAGCTCAACCACAAATGCTATCAATCTTTTTAAAATCATTACTGACCACATCAGATTCCCCAGGCAATCTAGACCGGTGGTTGTGCAGCTCAACATTGCAGCTGCCTTTGATTCTATTCAACTCAATACCCTTTTAAACATACTTGGTGAGCATGACATTTCTACTGGAATCATAAATATTATTTGAAACCTCCTCTACAATCGTGAATTGAGCATCTCACTTAATGGGAAGCTTTCTCCCCCATTCTACATCACATCCTCCATTCCACCTCTGTTTTTCATTACTTACCTCAACCCTCTGATTTTTCAAATTGAGAGATCTCTTCCTAGCATTCATATCCCAATTTTAAATACATCCATTCATCACATCACCTATATGAATGACTTGGCCATTTTCCTTCCATCAAAAAAATGTCCAAGATAAATGACTTGGCCATTTCCTTCCATCAAAAAAAATGTCCAAGACTCTTATCAATACTTAAGGAATTCTCCGATCAATCTGGCTTCCAATTTAATATGGCCAAGTCATTTGCCTGGTATATATCTTCGGGTAAGACCATTCCATGACCATTTGCAGCAAAACCTCAGAACTTCTTGGGCTTCCTATATTTGAATCCATGTTTGCCATGGGGAGATCTATCCAGGAAAGCTACTTCAATCCACACAGAGAATCACATCCTCTCTATCCAAAGTTTACATGTCCATGTTTGCCAAGTCCTCCCTCATCAACATACTAATATTCCCTAGAATATCCTATTTCAGCCTAGTAGTCAATTTTACCAAAGTCTTCATCAGGAAAACGCACAAGATACCCACTGACCTGATTAGAGGGGGAAAAAGTGCAACCATAAGCGTGAGAAATCTACAGAAACACAATTGTTTCTGCAGAATGTCTGCAGTATCTGAACTACTGACATTCCAGAGAGGTCACTCCCACAGATAAGCTGCCCCCTATTGGTACTGACTGGCTAGCAGCCCTCACATGTCTTATCTCCAAACATACAATGCTTCCTAAAAAATTGTCCACAATGAAAATCAAGTTCTGGTATGCATACTACTTCCTTAATCATGATTTTTCTGCAGAATCAACTATCCTCAGGCTTAAAAACCATCTGCTAATCAAAAAAATTTAAGCAATGGTTACTTGAACCCAAATATTTTGATTTCCTGAAGATAAATATTAATGCCTTGCCTACTAAACACTTTCCAGTGCATCGCTGAGGATTCTCAAACAGAGTCCACTTGCTCACTATGCCTCAGAGAGGATGAAACTTGTCTTCACCTCCTCTGCCACTGTGTTTCCCTTCACCCCTTCAGTCCTTATAGCCTCCATGTTAAATAACAATATGCCTGCCCTATCAACTCTCACTGACAATATACTATGTGGATCCATCCCGGAGATACAAATAACAACATTTATACTGCTCACTATGGTACACATGGTGCTGGCTCATCTTTAATCATGCACTAGGAATGTCCTGCTTGAGCTCTATATTAACAAACTAGAAAAAATTCAGAAAAGGGACCAGAATTTGGTCCCCACTTACATCTATGACTCTACATGGAGGCTATTGATCTGGCCCCCAAAGCTGGTCCCTTTCACTCCTGAATAGAAATCTCCTTCCCTGGAGAGTAATTTGAGGCTGAATGGCCTGCATCCCTTTGTGATAACTCACCTTGCTCTGCAAGATTATTGCCCAGATCCTGAGTTGTTATGGAAGTAACCTCCAATATGAAGGGTTGACTTGGTCATGCAGAGCATGGACAAAGGATTAGACCTATCACTGAACTATATGAGACATGCAAGCATGGTCATCTATATCAATAAGATACTAAATAGTTCCAGACTTGTTCCTTGCTGATATGCTTTATATTAGTCCTTTTGGCTGGTGTCAAACAAGATATCAATATTGAACTTTCATCCCCCTGACTATCATGTAATATATCCTATGTTTAACTATTATCATATATTGTAACCAAATTTCAAACAAAATTCTATATTTTATAAAAAAAAAAACTTTTGTTATAAGTTAAAGGTAATACTATCACTGCTTCATACATGAATAAGATGTTAAAAACGTTAAACAAATTTTAATGCATTTTCAGTGCTGATAAACTTAATCCAAAGGCAATACATAGATTCAACATTTATTATAAAATATATATGTTAGATTATTTAAAATATATCATTTACATATATAAATTTAGGGAAGCGAGTGGGTAAATTAATTAAAATATTGATAAAAAATCTTTACATGTTTAAAAAATAAAATTAGTAACAAGCTATGCCGTTTAATGAATATTAACTTGTTCAAAGAAATTATGCATATAATGATAGTAATGGCATAATCTTAATAAAATTATTATTTTCATATTAAATCTTTGCTTTTGGCATTATAATAAATGATATTAGTCAGATTAATGAAGTAAATGAATAACAATCTAGGATTAATTAAGATCAAAAATACAAGAAGTTAGAAATCAGTATAATATTAAATGATTCATTTGACAAAAACAAATTCAATACTTGCAGATAATCATTTTCCTTAAATCACTGATTATATCTTTAACTTGAACTGCACAGCTTTCCAAATATGTAATTAAATCATTTGTCATGCTGTTAACTTGATATAAAAAAATTGTTCCAAAAGAAAAACTCCATGATTATAATAAGAATGAATCCTATTCTTGAGTAAAAAATAGCAAATTTCTCAAGGAATACTACTATTATAGTATGAAAAAAAAAAAAATTTAAATGAAGAAATTCCATGAATGTAATTTTTTTACATAGATCAATTTATAGAAAAATACTGTCAAAGAGAGCTGTAAGAAAGAGTTTCCTATAAACTAAAAGGGGATCTTTGATTTCTCCTTGAGGCCTTAAAACAGGGGTGGAGAAATATTTTTTCTGCAAGACTATTTGGATATTTACAATAACAAAATTATCAATTTCAAAATTAGCCAGCTATATTTGACCCAATATTTAATTCATTTACCTCCTAATCATTAAAAGTTGGCAATTTTTTCAGCTGGAAATCCAATTTCAATTTCTTCTTTTAAATGAGAGCCATAATCCTTTGGGGAATTAAAAATAAAGTAACATCAATATTATTAATGACAGTTCCACATTTAATGACAATTTTTCCAATTTGCTTAGTAATTATTCTTTGTGACATATTTATATTTTCAAATTTCTTTAATTTTACAGCAACTAGGATGCAGTCATTTATAAACTTTCCTTCAGAAAATGGTTTGAAGTTTCTGTTTTGTAAAAAAAAAAAAAAAAAAAAAAATGTAATTCACCATCACAGGATTTTCTTACTTGTTTGGACTTTTTATGAGCTATGTACCCTATGAGATTTGGTGCAGTTGGTAGGGAGATATGCAATTAAATGTATGAAGACGCCCCAGAAAATGATGGAATTATTCTTCATATCTTAAAAGAAGCAGGAGAGGAAATAAAAGAAAAATGTTGACTAAACTATATATTAAATGTGTAAATAAAAAATTATTACATATTTAAAAATATGATAAAGGAAATATTAAAACTTTTATACCTATTAGTTTTCTATTAATTCTATACCAAATCTTTACCATAATAATTATAAACTTTCAGTAATGAAGTCTGCATTAAAACCCACCAAAAGAACAAGATGGATTTAACAGTGGTTTCAATACAATGGATTATATTCACATATTGAGAGAAGTTATAAAAAGAATCAATGAATATGCTTTGCTATTATACTTTGGATTTGTAAATTATGACAAAGAATTTAATTCTATGTATATATCCACAGTCATTAAAACTTTGGATCAACAAAATATAAAAATGGAATATTAATATATTCTGAAGAATATTTTCCAAAATACAGCAGCAATGATTAGATTATATGGTGGCACCAAGAACTTATTAAAATTGACAAAAGTATATGATAAGTAATTTCATAACTACAAAATCTTTATTTTACAAGTAGTATTTTGTGGATTAAAATAGAAGACAAGGGAATAAAAATACCTGGCAATTATTTAAACCATTTATATTTTGCATATGGTATGGTTGTTTTTGTAAATAATGTTTCAGAGCTTCAGGAAATATTGCAAAAATTATCAGATGAAAGTAAAAAGAAAGAAGTGAAGATAAATATTAAAATGATTGAATTAATATTCAATAGATTTCTCAAAAGTAAATAATAAATGAAAGGATAGTTGAAGTTTTAAACTGAATATCAAAAGAATATAAAAAACTAGAAAGAGACAAC
>JAQFVV010015763.1:0-11580 GCA_028023455.1 Epiperipatus broadwayi
ATGTATACTTGTTATATATATATATATATAACAAGTATACATCTTAAATTTTTAAATTATATTAATATGTAAACTAAGATGAGAAATAACTAAATTTGTTTTGTATGTGATAATATTTTGATTTATTTCATCATCCATCATTAAATGTTGAATGTTTAAAAAACTTTTCCAATGGCAAACAACTGTTAGTAATAACACAAATAGACAACACATATTAGTATCTTATATAATATTTCCAGTAGTGTTATTCTTCACTCTTCTTCAGGTGTTGCTGCCCTGAGTTGGTGGTGAGAATGTTGGTTTAAAATTCAATATTTAAGAATCTAAAGATGCAAGTTTGACTTCTATGCTAATATTGTCACTAGTCAATCCAGCAACAATTGAAGAAGAATGAAAAATAATATCACTTTAAACATTATGTAATCTACTGGCATGTGGTATATATTTGTTTGATATACTAACAGTTATTTGTATTTGTAAAAGTTTAAATAAAGTTTAAAATTTATAGACATTCATTTAATGATACATATAATATTAATATCATTTATGTTCTTTATTACTTTTACAATGCTTTTTACAACCCACTATTGATGGTTTCAATTATCCCAGCAATTTCCTTCAGACCTTTTATTTATGTTTTCAAATGGTAGTTTTCAGTTATGCATACTGTGGCCACCAGGTGATGCTGCAGAAACACCAAGAAGCCTGCAAGTGATAAATGTCTATGCAAAATGGCTGAAATCGATGGAAAATTAAAATTAAAATGCGTAAGGTGATTTTACCCACTTTTGCATACAGATTTATCACTTGCAGGCTTCTTGATGATTCTGCAGCATCATCTGGTGGCCACAGTACACGTAACTGAAAACTACCTTTCAAATCTTGAGAGTTAAGATTTGAAAATATAAGTAGAAGTACTGAAGAAGATTGCTGAACCAATCAACCCTGTCAATAGCGGGTTATAAAAACATTGTAAAAGTAATAAAGAATGTAAATAATATTACTATTATATGAATTTAACAATGCAGTAAAAAAGATAAAGTTTAATATTAGAAGATGGTATTATCACATCTAAAATACCATCATCACAAACATCCAAACAAAAAACAACAACTAAGCATGTTGTTTCTAATTCTTTTTAAAGATAACTGAAACCTTTTAACTATAAACAAATTCTGGAATATCAAGATCAATAACTTATATCAAGGTCGACTACTTTTTTCAGTAGCTACCAACCCAAACTGTTGTTTAGACTAAGACCATTCAGAATAAAAGAACATAAAAATGATATAAAATAGTATATTTTGATATTTATTATTTCTGTATTTTATAATTACAGCAAGATCATAATTACTCTCACTGTCATTATATTATTTATTATTACACTTACATAAGGTTACATAACTGCCAACTAAAATAAGAAATATACAATGATAATACAAAAATGTAATGTATATCTGGTTCAATTTTAGATGCAGCAAAGCAGAAAGTTTGATCCAAATTTTCATTAACTAATCAGGATTTTATTTAACAAATGTTATTTTTTTGGGGCAGAGGGTGTTCACATTTATATGTGCAGTAGCATTTTTTAAAAATAAAAATGAATAAACACATTCTGTCAAAGACCATTTTACTATACATATTTTTTTTCTCATGTGTCATAGCATCAGCCAGGAAATGAACCCGCTAACCCAGGACAACTGCTTGTAAAGCAGCTGTTGCTGACCTCTCAACCACCAATGCTTGACTACTATACATATTTTTAAAATATAATGTAGGTTTTTGAGGCCAGAATTGAGCAGTAGCTGAAAGTTTTCATCCCTTGTTATACATCTTTATTATAAACAAAATATATATATTATAAACATATAGTAATTTTAAACATAAATTTCAAGTGAGAGGTGTCAGAAAAGTTACCACAGAGATAACTGGCTCATGGTGATCAAGTGTCCATAGTGAGGTCACTTTTTGTGATGTCAGCTCTTCCTATCATTGTGAAGCAGAATTTTCCAGGCATCAAATTGTTCACCCACCAATAGGGAATGTGAGCTGGGTTTGACCAATATAAGACAGGTAGTCTTATCCCTAGCCTTTTAGACATTTATATAAAAAAGGTAGATGTGTTATTTTAAAAATTGGCTTTAATCATATTGAGCCTGCTTTCAGTTCAGTGCACACCATTATTATTATTGATGGTATATAGGTATACTTTCTCATATTCAAATTAATTTTTAATTGTTGTGTAGTTATGTAAATTTTATTTAAAATCTTCTTAGAGAGCCTATGTCTTCGAGATAGGAGTGCTGGTATCATTTTTATTTATCACGAACTGATATTTGGCTATGGTTCATTTATATGTTTAAAATTACTAATGTAAAGAGAAGAAATAAAATATTAAATGAATTACGTTATAAACATATAATAGTAAAAGAAAAGAAGAAAGTAGTAATTCCAAAAATAACAATTATGTTTGTAACATGATTTTTATCCTTGGCAACTTTTAAGATATTGTCCATATTGAGTCTAAATAATTTTTTTCCAAAATTATGGTTCTATTTATAATGCTATTGACTTTGTGCAATTATGATGCCAAATAGTTATTTCTAATTAAATATTTTTTATTAAATTAGAAATTATATTAGTTGTTTGTTTATTTAGCTAAAATCTTGTAATTAATATTTAAAATACTTCTATTAAATGGATTTTCTTCAAATTTTATACATGTATTAGATATAGGTAATAATGCAATATTACAGGACGGTCCAGCTGTCTGTTACTCCAAAAGTATAGGCAAATCAAACTTCAAACCATGTTGATATTGGTTCTGTAAAATTTCAATGGTACACAATAGACAATAGAATATATTTTAAAACTACATTTAAATTTAATTGTATGATCATTTTATTAAAAAGTATTTATAGTTAATTAAATTAGAAAGAAAGCGTAATGAAAGTTATCCAGTTGTTTGGACAGTTTAATAGTGAAACTACATTAATATGTGTTAGGTAAGTTTTCAATGATGGACAATTTGGTTTCAATTTTTTTTAATGATAAGAATAAGTTGGAAGAGTATAAAATACAAGTTGAAGAAATCATGGAAAAGTTGGTTGGAGATGAGTATAAGGACTCTTGTAAAAAAGTAGAACAAGTGGCAAATAGGGTTTTAGGTGAAAATATTCAGAAGAATAAAAGTAATATAAAAATGAGAATTAGTAAAAGTGTAAAAGAGAAGAAAGAAGCATGCAGAGAATATAAGTGTGCTATTAAGAACAAGGAAAGTGAAAAAGATATTAATGCTAAATGGGAAAAGTACTTAGAAAAGAAGAACTTCGCTAAAATAGATAATTATATATAGAGAGAATGAAATTGAATAGTAAATTGTTGGAGGATATTAATAAAAGTGGAAGAGATGGGAGTAAAAAATTTTGGAATTACATTAAAAGGAGAAATATGGGGGAGGGGAGATAGTATTACTAGATGATGAAGGAATAGATTGTAGCTCTATGGAAGATTTAGAGAGAATCTTAAATAGATATGTAATAAATGTAGAAAAGATGTTAAATGTGAAGGATCTAGTGATAGAAAACATGAAAGCATATAGTAATGGGAATATTAGGTTTACAAAAAATGAACTGAATGAGGTAGAGAAGAAATTGAAAAGTGGAAAGGCAAAAGGTTTAGATGGATGGGCAGCAGAGATGGTAATGAATTTTAATAAAATGACATAGAATAGAGTTTTTTGAAGTAGTTGGAGTAATACAAGAGTAAGGATATTATTTAAAGGAAAGGGTAAAGATCATAGGAAGTTAAATAATTATAGACTGATAGTGATAACATTAGTTTTATCTAAAGTTTTCTCATATATAGTGGCTAGAAGAGTTGTAAAATGGATGGAAGGGAATAATGTAGTGGGGAAAATGCAAGGAGGTTTTAGATTAGATAGGCATATAGAAGATAGTTTATTTGTAGTTACACAACTTATGGATATGAGTAGGAATTCAGGTAAACAGTTATATATGAGTTTTATAGATATAGAGCAGGCATATGATAGAGTAATAAAAAATAGATTTTGGATAAGTAGCAAATTTGGGAATGGATGAAGCTTTAGTGGATATTATTAAGAAATTATATATATATATATGATAAACAAAAATGCAAGCTAAAAAACTTGCTAACACTTGTATTTATGTCCACAGATGGCGTTCTACCAAAAACACCGATCAAGCATATGTTTTGTTTACATAAACATCAGAGTAGCATTCACTATCTCTAACTATAATTCCACTTTCAGATCATGATTTCAAGCTATTTGCTATCATCAGTGAAAGACAGGAATAAAGAAACTAGATCTAAATACAAACTCTGAGCGTTTATGAAACAATTTCTATTCAGCTTGCAAGCGTGAATTTTTTAGACACGTAATGTCTTCAAACTCAGCATAGCAAACCAGATAGCTATATGGGTCTGATCTCAGTTCAGCATCACCACATAGTAGAAGCCTCTGCAATCTATATCATTGCAAGAAAGACCTCAAAGGTACATTTATGATAAACAAAAATGCAAGCTAAAAAACTTGCTAACGCTTGTATTTATGTCCACAGATGGCGTTCTACCAAAAGCACCGATCAAGCATATGTTTTGTTTACATAAACGTCAGAGTAGCATTCACTATCTCTAACTATAATTCCACTTTCAGATCATGAATAGAAATTGTTTCATAAACGCTCAGAGTTTGTATTTAGATCTAGTTTCTTTATTCCTGTCTTTCACTGATGATAGCAAATAGCTTGAAATCATGATCTGAAAGTGGAATGTTAGTTAGATATAGTGAATGCTACTCTGACGTTTATGTAAACAAAACATACGCTTGATCGGTGTTTTTGGTAGAACGCCATCTGTGGACATAAATACAAGCGTTAGCAAGTTTTTTAGCTTGCATTTTTGTTTATCATAAATGTACCTTTGAGGTCTTTCTTGCAATGATATAGATTGCAGAGGCTTCTACTATGTGGTGATGCTGAACTGAGATCAGACCCATATAGCTATCTGGTTTGCTATGCTGAGTTTGAAGACATTACGTGTCTAAAAAATTTACGCTTGCAAGCTGAATAGAAATTGTTTCATAAATGCTCAGAATTTGTATTTAGATCTAGTTTCTTTATTCCTGTCTTTCACTGATGATAGCAAATAGCTTGAAATCATGATCTGAAAGTGGAATTATAGTTAGAGATAGTGAATGCTACTCTGACGTTTATGTAAACAAAACATACGCTTGATCGGTGTTTTTGGTAGAACGCCATCTGTGGACATATATATATATATATATATCAATTAAAGAATATAAAATCAGTTAAAGTTAAAAATGGGGTGGGACTAAGGCAAGGAATATCACATATTTTGTTTGTGTTGTATTTGAGTGAAAATGAAAAGAGCAATAAAAAGATTAGGAAGAGGCCTAGAGATACCATTAATAGGTGGTAAGAAAGTATATATTTTGTCAGGTCTTTTTTTGTGAATGATATATTTTTGTGTGCAGAAAGAAGAGAAGATATGGAAGTTATGCTGAGGACATGTGCAAGGGTGGGTAAATAGATGTAAGTGAAGAAACATCAAATATAATGATGGTTAATACTGGAGAAAGAGAAGATGTAGAATTTTTATTGGGAGAAATTAAGTTAAGTGTGGTAATTGATATAGACATTTGGGAATTATTTTAATTGAAGTAATCAGAAAAATTATTTGGATGAATGGGAGAAAAAAATGATAAATGAAGCAAAGAAAAAAAAGGGATTTATAAAGAAATTAACAGTGTTTTCATATAATAAATATAATGTAGCTAGAATTATATGTAAGGGAATTGCAGTAGCAGAGTTAACATATGGTAATGATGCATTATGTGTTAGTAAAGTGGTATTAAATTACTTAGAAATAGTTCAAAGGAAAGTAGGAAGACATGCATTGGATGCAGATGTATGGACAGCAAGGTAGAAAATTCAAGGAGAAATGGGATGGTCAAGTTTTCATATGAGAGATGCAAAAACTAAAATGAAAATGTTTGGTATATTGCAGTTTATGGATAATAAAAGAATAGCTAAAATAGTATTTAATTGGGTTATGAGTAAAGGGAAGGCAACAAGATGGGTGAGAAAGGTAATGTGGTTAGCAAAAGATTTGGATAAATAATTTATATCAGTATATTTGTATAAAAGATGGGATGATTGTGTTAGGAGGATTGTTGAGGGTTATAGTGGTAAGGAATGGAATAAAAGAATACATTTATTAATAAAGAATAGGGAGTTAGAGAGATGGAGAACTAGGATGGAGAGTAAAAAGAGGCATAAACAGAATATTAGGTGTGAGTTAATATATGATAATAGTAAAGAAAGTATTTTATTGTTTAAGGCTCGAACAGGATGTAAATGGAAAAAATATAGGTGGTTTAGTCTGTAAATTATGTAAGGACAGAATAGAAAATATTAGGCATCTGTTAATTGAATGTAAATGCTTGAAAACAGAAAGGGTACATGTAATGAAGTTATGGAAGAATAAATATGAAAAAAAGTGATTATACAGAAAATGGATTATTGGTTTTTGTGCTAGGTTTGGGAAAATATAAGGGGGATTTAGATATAAAGGCCATAGAGTTGACAAAGATTATGTTGTGGAAATTGAATGGAGCAGAATATGAAAAAACTTAGACTGGGAATGGAAAATAAAGTGGCTAACAGGTTTCTCTGGGCATAATTGCTGAGAGATTCTTGACTTCATTTAAGGAGAAGCTACAGTACATTCCCATCTTTCATTGAATTTCATGAATGATTTATTAAAATGCATTTATAATTAATTAAAATAGAAAGTAAAAGAAATGGATAAAATCTTAATTTTTCTTGATTGCTAAACTAAAATTTGCTTTTTTTTTTAAAAAAAATGCTGACTTCATAATACAAAAAATTTGTAAACTATTATTAATATGGAAGAATTTCATTTCCAATACTGGAAATATGGTAACATTGCTTTAATTTTCAGTTTTTAAATTTTAATACAAAAAGTCCTTTTGAAAATAGCTGAATAGTAAAAAATAAAAAATGTATAATATTTTTAAAAAAATGCTTATGTTTAATTTAATCATTAATGAACTAAAAAGCAAACCATAATTTTTTTATCAACATAATTGTAGCTGTTATATGTAATTTGAAATAAAAGCATGGAGTTTCTATAAATTAATTAATTCAATCTCTAGTTTTTAAAACTAGTGATTGAATTAATTAATTTATGGAAGCCCTTTAACCATGAGAATTATGGTTGAAGAAACAAAATATTTTTTAAATAAATAAAAACATTTTTTTAATAAAATATCTTTTATTTATATTATATAATGAATTAAGTGCTCATCAAAGCATTAAATAAAATCTGAAAATAATAGTTATTAAACCTGTTTATTGGTAAAAAGAATTTATTACCTGATTTAAGATATAAGAAAACTCAGATTAAAAGTGTTTGTATTTAATGTTAATATTTATACAATATGCACAAAGTATAGATATGCAGATTGCATAAACTGATTATGTGAAATACATTGACACAGACAAAAAGATTTAGATAGTTTATTTCAAAATACATGTTGCAACATGTATATATATATATATATATATATTGTAGATATATATATAGTATTCAATTATTTAAAAAAAAATTTTTTTTCTTTTATACATACAGAGATTTATATGTATAGATTTATTATTATGAATAAGCAGTTTTGTGATTTATTATATAATTTTTTTTTATTAAATAATATGTGTTAAATTTATTTAACTTTCATTTTGTTAAAATAGAGTAAATCAGAAAAGTGTAAAATAAGGCAATTAAGATTGTTAGATTAGGAGATAAAAAATGTACACGTGTGAAAGAATGAATACATCTGTACAAACACAAAGATGCTTTTACACATATTCCTGATGGCTATAGATTCCAGGTTTGTTGTTATCTGTGTCTTAAGATTATTTTTACAAAAGAGGTGCTTTGATGTAGATAACGATAGTGATCAATTTTAAGTCTTTATTGATTGTGACCGACGTCAAACTTGTGAAGCTTTGATTTTTTTTTAAGATAAAGATTTCCAGATGTTTTTTTTCTTTGGTTGAAATTCGCGATATAAATGATTGAAACAATTTTTTTAATCAGTTAGTCTTAAATTTCTTTTAGAGAGATGATGAGTTAGTCATTAATTTTTTTTAGAGAGAGAGTCACTCAGATTATTATTATTATTTTGAGACTCAACTCAGTCGGTCCTTCCTTGTTATTATTCTTAAGCAGAAATGTAAGCTCTGATTTTTTTTTTTAAAAGAGAGTGAACGCTTTAATTTTTTTTTCTCACTCTTTGAAAGTTGAAAAAAAAAAGAGCAAATGAAATGTGCGTTTATATAAAGCAATTTCCAGAAATATTAAAGAAGAGGAGAGAAATGGAACAAGATTGAATTTATTAGAAGTTAGTAATAATTATATAAAAATGATATTAACATATTTGGTTATGCATAATACTATGCCTCTGCATTGCTAAACCATTTTTTTCTGCTTCCTGGTTAATACAGAATGAGTCAAAATCGCTGATCTGTTTATGAAGTCATGTATCCAGTAATAACCAACAAAATGATAGATTTTGAAGCCAACCACACAAGCTATATGGAATGCTTTGTTTCTAGTTCCTGGCTTATTAAAAGCTCATTACCTTCGAATGAATGGAGAAGAGGAAATAGGAGGAAAAGAAAATTTATAACAGCCATGTAGAACCAAGTTTGAAGCCATAAATCAAATTTTTGTTTTACCTCAATCATCTAAAGTGTCAACAGCAATTATTTTTTTTAAAGGAGAGAGACAAGCAAATCCACCAGTACCTACTTATTCAAAGTACTTATAATAACTTTTTTTTAAATGGTAGAAGGAAGCCAATCAACAGTGAATAATAATGGAATTGAAGAAACAAGCAAAGTCAATTGATTCAGCATTATCTTAAAAGTATCTGCAATAACTTTCTTTTTTTTGTTGTTGTTGGTGAGCAAAGAAAAGCAGTCTGAAAATTCAAACTCAGGACATTAATAAGAAGTAAAAAGTAGACGGATAAATATGAACTTTCTTTAACCGATTTTATTCTTTTACTTATTAAAAGTAAACCTTAATTTACTGGTCAAAGCAATTTTCTTTTTTGATACAGAAACATTAAAGACTTGTTTATCTATAGTTATTTGCAATATCTCACAACATAGCACAAACATAGTTTAAATCTTTAAACTTAAATTTTTCATTATTTTTTTTTTTTTTTTTTTATTATATATTGTAATGTTGAAATGTTTTTTTTTAATTGTTCTTCAGTTGTTAATGATAATGAGCAACCTATAGATATATGCATTTATAATGTTTTTATTTTTATTTTATCTTGTTGCATATTAAAAATTAATATATGTATTTTATTTTCTTTCGCTATAAGGTTGCAAAAGAAAAAGATATTTTTATATATGTAATTTATGGGTATACATTTTAAACATATATGTTAACATTACCGAATGCGTGAATGTGTAACTGCTTATCCAAACACATCAAAAGAATATGTTATATATGATTAGTTTAAAATGGTAAATTGAAAAGTAGGGCATTACATTTGAATGGAAATGAAATAACATATACAAGTTTCACCTGAAATTTATTTTATGATATGATGAGTAAGAAAAGTCTTAAATAAGCATTTATAGAATATGTATTTTTTTTTAATATTGATTTAAGTCAGCTTATTTTGAGATATCAAGAAAAATGACAAACCTATATATTAAGTTTATTTGCTTATACTTATATAAATTTTTATATTAATAAGCCATTTATTTAATTGTCGATTTGACTTTAAAGAAGGAAAGAAAGAGTAGTAGTGTTAATAAAATATAATTATATATCTTAATTGGTTTCCGAGTTATTATTAAGAATATTGTGTTTTTTTTTGTCTTAATTCTATCATTTTAATTCATCATCATTGCTCATGCAGTTATTAAGTATTACCATTCATATATATTGAGCAATCACTTGCAAATATTAAGCGTCCATAAAATAATAGGTAAACTAGAATGTTGATATTTAAGTATTTAAGGATTATGCTTGAGAATAACCAAATTTTGATAATTATAGTTCAACATAGAAAGCTAAAATTGTGTTGTGTCCATGAATTTAGATCATCCTCATCAAAGATGGATATCATGTTATTAGTTTAAAATGTTTCAAATAATACTATATAAAAGTTATGATCGCCATCAATCATCATTAATAAATTATAATCATTAAATTTAATGTTTAGCGTAATGAATATATTTTAGTAAATAGGGGTTTATAGAAAATTGAATATTATGCAAAGAGATTCATGATGATCAATCATCACCATTAGTATTATTAAATCCCAGTATGAAATAGGATAATTTTAATAGATACCTATAAGTTTATAAAGATGAATTTATTGTTGTGAGTTTATTGATAAGCCATGGCTGGTATCATCATCACTATTATAATCATTATTATGATATCACTATTATTATCATTATTATGATATTATTATCATCATCATCATTATTACCTTTATTGTGATAAATAATCTAGTTAAATGGCCATCAATATCAATAATGGTCTTCACATGCTTGTTTGGAAGCCATTAATAGGATTATACATGTCTGTTCATCAATATACGCTAATGAGCTAGCAATGTCTATAAGAATCTTTGATCTATAGTATAAACTTTGGTAATATTGGGATCTTGTAATTTTATCAATATAGATAAAATGTAAGAATGTCATTTTTGTTCAATAGTCATCCAAGTCATGTGTAATAAATATGTACTGAATGAGTTTGAACTCAAGTACACTATAAATAGATACTTATCTAGATTGAAAACAATCTAGTGGCGCTCATGGGAAAACACATGTACTTAGCTAAACTGAATAAAGAGTGATATCATCCCTTTCCAACTTCATAATATTAGTTTTATAAAATATATTTTTTTATAAGTTGTCATGAATAGCACCCGTGTGTGCATATGACCATGAATGGTCTTATATATTTGGAAAGAAGAATAGGAAGGATTCTTTGTTAGAAGAACCTAGTATTGGAGATAAGCATAAGGCACTCCAGGAATCTCATAGTGGGTACTTTTATTCAGTTGCTATATTTAATATTATTTTTATTAGATGACAATGGCCAGTATGTTTTATTGTTCAAATGACTGCCCCAATATATAAATAAATACCAAGAATCTTTAATGCTGATATTTTCAAGTGGCACAGTGATTCTATAATTTCTTTATCTATGCTATGATGAATTAATATAGTTACAAATGGTACATATTGGATAGGCATATATCTAATAATTAATAATTTCCCCTATCTAAATATTTATTATGGTTACAAATGTGACATATTAAAATAGTTACAAATTATAGTTACAAATACATATCTTTTATATTAATTTAATAATTACAAATACATATTATATTAATTTATAAATATTGTTACAATATATATATATATATATATATATATATATATATATATATAT
>JAQFVV010015764.1:0-11574 GCA_028023455.1 Epiperipatus broadwayi
TATAACGATCGAAATAAAAGTGAAGATCGAATCTAACTGCAAACTACGATATCTGCTCTACAAGGCGCCATCTAGGCATTTAAACCTAGAAAAATTTATAGAGTAGGCAGATACGCGCTGTTAAGATTCCACTTTATTTAAATATTCAGATCGTTAGCCCAAGTCACTAGCTCAGTGGAGTAGCAGAGATAATAAAATATAAATTTTATATCTTAAATATAAAAGAATAAAAGCCACTGCCAGAAATTAACACATAAAAATAATTATTTACGCACATATAAAATAACATTTAAATTTTGAGGAATAAATTCAACATTTTTAGATTTTTCTATTAATCTTTAGTTTTACATTTAAGTAAATTACAACCATGAGTTTAATATTTATTTAGCGAGTCGAGTATGAATAGACTACATAGATCTGCATTTGAAAAGAAAATATTCTTCCCTGATTTAACCTTAAGCAACAAATTTTGCAATCAAACCAGCGCCAATCCATCTGATACATTTATGTATTCAACGTAGCATAAAAATACGACAACACAAAATACTATACTGTCAGGAATATACACCTGAACAGCAAGTAGAATTAGAGAAGACATTGTCTCTCCACCAACAGGAATGTCACATCTGTTGGCGAGTAGAACAATAAACATAAAACTCCATAGGAATGGACTGCGGTCCTTTGCCATCTTACAAACCCATCCATAGGCAAACAGAAGGTGTGTGGCGTATATCTATAATCCTGCCCATAGCGGATCTCATACTACATCTACAATTACACAAATATATCCAATCCATTGAACCAATTCAACTATGAAATAAATAACCTAAGATTACCCTCCCTTAATATAACTTTACAAAACTATATAGCCATCCATGCCCGACTTAAATTTAACATTTAAATATGTTCGCACAGATTATTTTTATACAATTTGTTTTATAATGTCGAGTATAGATAGGCTGCACAGATTCCACGGTCAAAAACATTCCAAATTAAACACAACCGATCAAAATACAAAGTCAATCGATAACGTCAATTGCTGAGGGAATACAGGAGACCCTTTGGTGTTCATCATAAGACACCGCAGTGACATTGTTGACTTATATGTTCTAATCGACTGTGAAAACCACAACATAATCAACTGCTAACGAATCTATGCAACATCTATACCCAACTTAAATGTAATGCATTTAATAATTTCTACAATAAATATTACTACAAATAAAAATAATAAAATGGAAATGATTTTAGCAAAACTTAACTATATAAATTTAAACAATCAATTATTAATTTGAAAATCAAATAAGAGTTAATTTTAAAATTTAAATTAGCTGAATCTTTAAAAAAAAAAAACAATGACGAAAGTTCTTAATTACTTTTTTTTGTTGTTGTTAATTTGTAAAGTTCATAGCTCACGGTAGAAGAGTCCAGGTTTCTGCTTTTAATTCCCACGATGCCTCCATTGGAAGATAATGTTCTGGAGATAGCAATAGCTGGTTCAAGGTATCACAGTCTTTTCATTTTTTTTTTAAATAGAGAGTGTGGTATGTGCGTCCTACCACATCTCTCAAACACAAAATGCTGGAACTGTCAGAAAAAACTGTATTTCCCTTTTTATATTATCCACACGGATTCAATCAACAAAATGTCACTAATCCATCACTTTCGTTAGGGTCCGAGCCAAGGCTTAGTGCTTCCATTGGTCAAGCTAATTTCTCTTTAATTTCTTATCTATCTTTCATCAGTTCATTTTAATTATACAAGAGCCCAAGGGCCAGTTTGGTTTTCGATAATTCATAAACAATCATTTCCATTTACAGATTACATTAATTAATACCTGTTTTTATTTTTAAATCTTGTACCTTTTTATAAAAAAGTACGTTCAAATACTTATTTGTTTTTTTAAAAAAAATATTTTTAAAGTTTGGCCTCTGTGCGAATGTATATACGTTTAACAAACATTTTAATTTTAGCGTTTAGTTTTTTACTTTTATTTGCGAACTTTTAAGGTTTTATTTTAAATTAATGTAACGACATATTTATATATCGTTACATATGGCCCCACGTTGGGCGCCAGTTATAACGATCGAAATGAAAGTGAAGATCGAATCTAACCGCAAACTACGATATCTGCTCTACAAGGCACCATCTAGGCATTTAAACCTAGAAAAATTTATAGAGTAGGCAGATACGCGCTGTTAAGATTCCACTTTATTTAAATATTCAGATCGTTAGCCCAAGTCACTAGCTCAGTGGAGTAGCAGAGATAATAAAATATAAATTTTATATCTTAAATATAAAAGAATAAAAGCCACTGCCAGAAATTAACACATAAAAATATTTATTTACGCACATATAAAATAACATTTAAATTTTGAGGAATAAATTCAACATTTTTAGATTTTTCTATTAATCTTTAGTTTTACATTTAAGTAAATTACAACCATGAGTTTAATATTTATTTAGCGAGTCGAGTATGAATAGACTACATAGACTACATAGCTTTTAGGCTAAATAATTTGCTCTAGTAGTCAATAACAGTTTTCTTGTCTTGGGTTTATTAGTGTGTGTATATATATATATATATATAGAGAGAGAGAGAGAGAGGGAGAGAGAGAGAGAATATTTATAAATAAAAATTATGTACGCAAATATTTTTACTGCCATTAAATTTAAAAGAGTATTCTGAAACATTAAGATCCCTTTCTATAAAAATTTTTTGGAAAATCATATTTTCAGGGGTTTGCGCAATAATAATGAGAAATCTTTTATCTTGAAAAATAAAACAGTTATTTTTTATTAGAAAGTTTTTACAGTTATTTATAATCTTAAGCCAATAAACATTACATAGGCATCCATTGATTACTCTGGCTTGCACTGAGTGGCAATACGTATAGAGATTTTTTCCTGTTTGAATAACAGTTAAGAGCAAGCATAAGAAATAGTTATCACATGATGTTTATTGGCTTAAAACCAATCCTGCCTAATAGGATAGTGGTGGCTATGGTTATTAAAGAACCAAAGACACCAAAATGTATAGGTACTAAACTGAGTTCAGACCTATATGACAGTATAAGGTCATGAGCTTGGATTGAAAATATTATAGTGTTTTTAATTTGTCTTTAATTTGTCTCATAGTTTTGTAGTTAAGTAGAGATAAAAGGTGGCTGCTGGAGGGTTGCATTAAATCCTAAGATATATATGCAGTGCTCTCAGATCCAAGGCTCCTCACTGAAGAAGACTACAAGCCAGAAACTAGTCTGGAAATATTGGATGAGTAGACACTACATGGAGATTTTATGCACAACCTTCTGGCATTCACTGATTACTCTGGCTTGCACTGAGTGGCAATACATATAGAGAGTTTATTTATAATCTTAACAGAAGTTTCATAATATCAAAGAGTGTTAATTTAGAAAATTATATATATAGAATCCATTAATCACAATTTTGTTGAACTGCTTGTGTGAAATAAAAATAAATAAACATTATCTTATTTATATAATAAGGATTATCTCAATATCCACATTTATTATTTTCATTGGGAAAATATGGCAAAGGATATAATGCATTCCAGAGATACAATTAGCCATAGAATTGAAGTTTTTTGAAAGAAATGTTCACTGCAGAATGAAATAAATGGAATAATATTATCAATATGTTCTATATTTGGACATAAAGATTGGATTCTTGTAATCAATGCAAAATGAATCTCTGTAAAACTACTACTAGTACTATTACTATAATAATTATGTTTATAACTACTACTACTACTATGATGATTATGACTGACTGAACAATTACTACTACTACTACTATGACTGCTACCATGATGACAATTATAACTACTACTATTACTATTACTACTACTACAGTGACTATGCCTATAACTACTACTACTAATATAATGAGTATGACTATTACTATACTGCCGTGATGACTACTACTACTACTACTATGACAAGTATGACTATAACTATGACTACTACCATAAATACAACTGTAGCTACTACTGATATAATGACTATGACTATAACCACTACTACTATTTGATGAGTATGACTATGATTGTAACTACTACCATGACTACTACTATGATGAGTATGACTACAATGACTATAACTATAATTACTACTACTATTACTACTGCTACTACTACAATGAATATGATTATGATTATAATTACTATTACTAATATGATGAGTGTAATTATGACCGTGACTACTACCATGACTACAACTATAACTATTACTAGGACTACTACTATTACTACTACTACAGTGACTATTACTATAACTACTACTAAGATGATAAATATGACTGTAACAACTATCATGACCACTACTATGATGAGTATGACTATGACTGTAACTACTACCATGACCACTATTATGATGAGTACGACTATGATTGTAACTACTACCATGACCAGTACTATGATGAGTATGACTTTGACTGTAACTACTATGATGACTACTACTATGATGAGTACAGCTATGACTGTAACAACAACCATGACTACTACTATGATGAGTATGACTATGACTATAACAACTACCATGACCACTACTATGATGAGTATGACTATGAATGTAACTACTACCATGGCCACTACTATGATGAGTACAACTATGACTATAACAACTACCATGACCACTACTATGATGAGTACAATTATGACTGTAACAACAACCATGACCTCTACTATGATGAGTATGACTATGACTATAACAACTACCATGACCACTACTATGATGAGTACGACTATGACTGTAACCACAACCATGACCTCACTATGATGAGTAGGACTATGACTGTAACAACAACCATGACCTCTACTATGATGAGTAGGACTATGACTGTAACTACTACTATGATCACTACTATGATGAGTATAACTATGACTGTAACAACTACCATGACCATTACTATGATGAGTACGACTATGACTAACTACTTCCATGACCACTACTATGATGAGTATGACTATGACTGTAACTATTACCATGACCACTATTATGATGAGTACACCTATGACTGTAACTACTACCATGACCACTACTATGATGAGTATGACTTTGACTGTAACTACTACCATGATGAGTACAACTATGACTGTAACTACTACCATGACTACTATTATGATGAGTATGACTATGACTACTACAATTACAGTTACTATGATTATAGCTACTATTTCTAATATAATGACTGACTTTACAATGACTACAACTACAACTAATCCCAGTACTATTATTACTGCTACAATGACTATGGCTACTACTATTAATGTGCTGACTATGACTATACTACCATGACTACTACATTGACTTCTACTACTACTACTATGAGTGTGACAGACTACTATCATGAGTACAACTATAACTACTACTACTATTACTATTAAACAATTCAAAATGAAGCAAAACCCTCCATATAGTAGTGCCATCTTGTGCTAACAAGAGCAATCAATGGATGCCAGAAGGCTTGTGCATAAAATCCCTATCCAGTGCCTACTCATTCAATATTCTCATCCAAATATCCCCAGACTAGTTTCTGGCTTGTGGCCTTCATCTGTGAGGAGCCTTGGATCTGAGAGCACTGCACCTAGATCTTAGGATCTAATGCAACCCTCCAGCACCCACCTTTTAACTCTATTTAACTACAAACCTATGAGAATAAAATTGAAAACACAATTAATATTTTCAATCCAAGATCAATAGCTTATATAGTCATATGGGTCTGAACTCAATTCAGCACCCATACATTTTGGTGTCTTTGGCTCTTTAACAACAATAGCCACCATTATCCTATTAGACAGGAATGATGTTAAACCACTAAACATCACATGATCACTATCTCATACTAGCACATAATAGTTATTAAACAATTCAAAACAAAGCAAAACTCTCTATATAGTAGTGCCATCTTGTGCTAACAAGAGCAATCAATGGATGCCAGAAGGCTTGTGCATAAAATCCCTATCTAGTGCCTACTCATCCAATATCCCCAGACTAGTGTCTGGCTTGTGGCCTTCATGACATGCCAATGTGGGCTGAACCTGTCAAAAATGACAGTTAATTAAATACTTTGTTTCTTGTTTAAAAATAAAAATCTAAATTGCGTACTTAAAATGGTATTAATTTAAAAATAAAAAAAGAATTGACCGAAAAGTTTTTTTTCCTTCTTTAAATGAAAAGAGATTTATGATATTTACGATGGTTAAAATAAATCATTATGTTAAATCAGAGACAGGTAGGTGTTTTGGGTGGAGCTAAAGCATTAGGATCAGGTAGAGAAAATGGACGAAGGGGGTGGAGTCAGCGTATATTTCCATTTTAGTAAGAAAAATAAATAAACAATAATAATTTTTGATTTGTTAATGCAAAAGATAATTTTAAAAAAATAAAAAGTAATAGCGTAATTATGAATAAAGAAATGGAGCCGGTAGAAAGCCCAATATATTTTAAAAATCCGCAGTTAGTAGAGAAACAGAAAGGAGAAATATCTGAGATGCAGATGATGATGAAAATGATGATGAATATGATGCAAAAAATTGAACAAAATCGGCAAGACCTCAAAGAAGAATTGTGTCAGAAATTTGAACAAAGTCAACAAGACCTCAAAGAAGAATTGTGTCAGAAATTTGAACAAAGTCAGCAAGACCTCAAAGGAGAAATTAATGAACTCAGAGCAGAAATTAGAGAAATGAAGGAAATGAGGGGTGAAATAATAGAGGAAGTAGAAACAAATCATATAGCCATAGAGGCTGTAGTGAAAGATTTGAATGAAGAAAGTCAGGAAAGGGTGATAGTAGAAGAAAGAATAAAGGAAGTGAGAGCTGAATTAGAGCAAGGTAGCATTAGGTATAATAATTTAGAAATGAAAATAACACAGATAGAAGAGACATGCCGGGAATGGAGAAGCATAGCTAGAACAACACAGGAAAAAATAAGTTTGTTAAAAAATGAAGGTATTCAGAGTGAAGTAGAATGTAGAATTGACGAAGCGGTGAAAAAAAGTAGAAAGGGCATCATTTGATATAAGGGAAAGCGGTGATAGTTCGAAGTCAGAAGTAAAAAAAATATGTATAGATATAACTAATGGTTTAGAGTATAAGATAGACCAAATGGAGCATAAATATAAGAGTTATGATAGGGAGAATAAGCCGGAGGGACTGACCAAGAGATTCTTGGAGAAAAAATTTAGTATTGTGACATTCAAGGCCAAAGCAGGAGAGAGTCCATTAAAACATTTGGAGAGCCTAACTGTTTTGTTTCAAATACAAGAGTGGCAAGAAGGAGATAAAGTTACACTTGCTAGCAGTCATCTTCAAGGAACAGCCTTGGATTGGTGGCACACCCAGTATGCTAAACCATGAACATTTGAGAAGTATAGGCATGCCATCTTAAGAACCTTTTGGGTGAAGCATGACAGGATGGCATTCTCTGTAAGGTATCTAAAGAAAGATATCCCAGCATTCATGGAGAAACTCTCATGCAATTTTTTTTAAAACAGGTGGCTAAACTCAAGGTTTTAATGGTGTTTCCATTGTCGGATGACAAAATAATAAGGCCTGTGCAGCAAATGATGCTAAGTAGCAATGGTTGGACAATGGAAGAAATGGTAGAATTTCTGACCCAAGTGGATTGTGAAAATTTGGTTTGGGAGCCTATAGATCGATATAGAAAAATAGATCAGTATAATGATCAGAATGTACGTAAATGGGAGCCACCTGTCCGAGCATAATTGTCAGTTAAACAGGCAGAATAATAAACAAAAGAAACAATAAGGACTGGAAATGGACTATGAGTTTAATATAATTATTTTGACGTAGGTGAAAAGCCTGAATTAGAAATTTGCTATTTAAAATGATGGATTGTTTTGTCAAATAATAATAATGGAGGCTTTGTAGAATAAAAGATTTTTTTTTTCTTTCCCTCTCCACGCACTGATTAATAAGAAAAAATGTTCGTAAATAAATGGGTCAAATTAATGTTTAAAAGTAAAGCCTGTAGGATTAAATAAATGAAAAAGATAACAGAATTTCTAGAATAAAACAATTTAGTCAAATAGATATTTACATAATAATGAATCATAAGAAAGTAATTTGTTTTTGAATATATGCAAGTTAATAAAAGTTGAATAAATAATGGATCGTAATATAATAAAAATAGTTTTTCTGAATACACGCACAGTACGCACGGTAATAAGAAAAGTAAATAAATGGTTTAAAGTAATTAAGTCAGGTCAAATATCTGTATAATAATGAATGAATTGTAATAAAGTAAAATAGTTTTTTTTCTGAATACACGCACATAGATAAAAAAGTTGAGTAATGGTTTTAAAAAAAATTGTAATATAAATAAATATGTAAACTGATGTCCATGATAGTTTAAAAATAATATAGTGTAAATAAATATTTTAAATAATGTTCGTAAGAGTTTAGAATAGAGAGTAATATAAATTAAAATGTTAAAGTAATGTTCATGTGTATTTAAAAATAATATTGAAAGGGTAATATAAATATAAAGTCAATCCAAGTTATATTAAGAATGTATAAGGGTTGAAATTAAGGAATGAGGGTAGTATTGAAATAAGTTAGATAAGGATTAAGTTTAAGGCTGTCGACTGGATAAAATTTAGTACCCATGATGGATTGGCAGGGATCATTCTTCTTTTAAAATGCACCCTGGGCAAATCCAGCATGAGCTGCAAGTCACTTCTTCAGGGGAGAATCCCCATATCTCATACCTCATATTCCAAAGCATAAGTCGGAAATGGACAGTTGATAATTCCTGCCATACGCAGTGCCCCTTTCTTTTTCCAAGTCCTTGAAACCCAGCAAATGAAGCTTTGTTTTTCATACGAGTAAGTCGGTATAAGTCAGCAAATCTGCATCCATCTTATTTCTGAAAGATCCCTGTTCCACAAAATTAGTTTGTCTGGTGGTCACTATCCAGGACTCTGAACATTGTAAGCAATGTTTTCAGCATAGAAAGAAGTAAAGCATAATTGAAGATTGCCCTTAGTATGAAAAGTGAAAGATATTAAAAAGCAAACTTAGAAAAATAATAACATTTAGAATTAAAAATTAAAGTTGTCAGAGATAAAATGGTCAAAAATGACACATTTTACTATCAAATGAAGGGGGGTGCAATATACCAATATTGAAATTGGCACATGATAATTTATCTAAAAAAAATTATTAAAACAATCTTTCGTAAAAGAAAAACGTATTTAAATGTTGAAGAGTTTATTACAGTTTGTTTTCATAAAGATAAAGATTAAAAAGTTTTTTATCATTAGAGTTTGAAATAAAAGTTAGAAAATAATTGAGTAAAAAGGGGGGAGGAGGAGTTTTGGTTAAAAAAGTTAAACTAAAAGTTTTATAAAAGGAAGTAGAGTTGATTATTATTAGTCGAAATATAATTTAAAATTTAAAAAATACTTTTCATTCCAGTTTATTAAAATAAATGCGTATATAGGTGCGATGGTAAATAAAAATAAATGTTAGCTTGTTAATAAGATAAATACGTGTTAAAATCAAATTGAAAAATACATGAAAATAAATATTGAAATGAAATATATTTAAAAATACAGCGGTGAGCTACTAATTAAAGATATAAAAATAACAAATTTTGTAAAGGCTACTACTAATTAAACAATCTTCAAAAACACGTTCTCATAGGATTAGTTACTAAAGGAATTTCGACAACGCCTATTGCCGGTGGATTTTAAAATGAAAACAATTCGCATATATAAATAGCCAGATTTTTATCGGAGTTTGCAGTTTCAGTCTAGTTTTCAGTGTCAGTCTTTTTTCAGTTCAGATAACAGTGCAATTTATATTATGTATCCAGAAACAGAAATGCAGTGTTGAGCAGCTTTAGAGAATGCACGCACTCATTTCAGCCCTTAGTCCAATAAGATCAGCAAGACCTGCCCATAAAATAATGTCTACCTAATAGCTCAAAAATTCTCCGTCAATGTTCAACTGTCTCCAAGAATAAAACCAATGGATTAGCATCAAATCTCCTCAAGAAATGTCAAATCTAACCGGTTAGATATTCTTTATTAGATATACTCCATCAGAAGCAGCTAACAACAAGCAATATCCACATTCCAAAAATCCTAGGTAAAACATTTTATTATTCTCATTTATATATAGTAGCCACCGCTGTAATTCATAAAAATTCAAGATTCAAATTATATAACTCTATAAGCATGCATAAAATGAATTATTGGTGTGCATGTTTGTAAATACTATATAAGTTATCAATGTCAAATATTATTTTGCTTTTTCATAATATATATTATATTGTGTTAATTTAAAAATGTGCATGACAAAAATACCAATATTATGTTAGTTAAAAATTATAAAGATATTTAAATTTAGTATAGTTAACGCAAGTTAAAATAAATTGTCTTTAAACTAAAACTTTATTTGTCGGTCAATTCTTTTTATCGAATTCTTTTTATCAAATTCTTTTTATCAATCTCTTTTTACCAATTCTTTTTCCTATATTTTATTACTGATTAAAATTGGTCTGGGCTAGTTTTTGGGATCATTTTGAGCGCTGGATTATGAGCCTACTGACCAAATACGTTGTTTATTCTTCTGAATAGATAGCTGGCACCGAAACAAATAAAGTGTTTGGATAGTAGGGGTTTGAATCTAGCAGCCAAGGATGACCATTGTTGATAGTTAAAACTATCAATAATATCTTCCATTTTGCTCGAACGTGCCGGTTCGTTCACGTAACATTTTTAAGATAAATGTATTATGAAGAAGTTTGAAACCAGCCAAACATATGATGAAGGCCACAAGCCAGAAACTAGTCTGGGGATATTGAATGAGTAGGCACTAGATAGGGATTTTATGCAAAAGCCTTCTGGAATCCATTGATTGCTCTTGTTAGCACAAGATGGCACTATTATATGGAGAGTTTTGCTTTGTTTTGAATTGTTTAATAACAATTATGTGCTAGTATGAGATAGTGATCATGTGATGTTTAGTGGTTTAACACCAATCCTGCCTAATAGGATAATGGTGGCTATGGTTGTTAAAAAGCCAAGGACACCAAAATGTATGGGTGCTGAATTGAGTTCAGACCCATATGACTTTATGAGCTATTGAGCTTGGATTGAAAATATTAATTGTGTTTTCAATTTCATTCTCATAGTTTTGTAGTTAAATAGAGTTAAAAGGTGGGTGCTGGAGGGTTGCATTAGATCCTAAGATCTAGGTGCAGTGCTCGCAGATCCAAGGCTCCTCACTGATGAAGGCCACAAGCCAGAAACTAGTCTGGGGATATTGGATGAGTAGGCACTAGATAGGGATTTTATGCCCAAGCCTTCTGGCATCCATTGATTGCTCTTGTTAGCACAAGATGGCACTACTATATGGAAAGTTTTGCTCTGTTTTGAATTGTTTAATAACAATTATGTGCTAGTATGAGATAGTGATCATGTGATTACTATCACTACTACTACAATGACTATGACAATAACTACTATTATGATAAGTATGACTATGATTATGAGTACTACCATGATTACAACTACAACTAA
>JAQFVV010015765.1:0-11563 GCA_028023455.1 Epiperipatus broadwayi
CCCGATCTGAAAACGATTAATTTATTCCATTAGTTTTTTTAAACATAAAGCTATAATTATCCAATATATTGATACAGAATTACAATTCTTTTTTTTTTCTGCTTGCAAACAATAAGATATTAGGAATTTTTAATCCAATTTTTTAAAAAAATATATCACAAGAAAAGAAAAAGAACCTAGTTACTTATTCTTTACGATCCAGAAGAAGTTTTTTCCTTTTCTTGGATTTTATAGTAAAAGATTGTTTGACCCTTTTTGATTGGTTAATATTTCCCACTTTTTCTGATAAAACAAACATTTATTTTGCAAGTTTTTGGTTTATTCTTTTAAAATGACAATTTATCGTTGTTTAAAAAAAATAAAATATTGAAACATAATATTTTTAGAAATTAAATAAAGATGCAATTTACTGTTTTAATTTTAGATCAGTATTTTGGTAAAATTAATAAATATTTAATCACTTTTAAATATAATACGATTTGAATATAAACATTTTTTTTTTAAAAATCAACTGCGCATAAACAATAATTATTGGCCTCTATAATGCATCATGTTTACAAAATACAATTTAAACTTCCCTGGTTTTAAATAATAAATGACATTAATTGTCCATCCATCTGCATATATACGACTCTATAGGTTATTATTTATGTGTATCGTGAGTTAAGATCATTTATAAATTTCCATTAGCTAAATCCAAGTTCAAACCCTATGATTTAATATGTCATTATTGTCTAATAAGTAAATATTATTGGATTTGTAAAATTTAAAATTATACACTAAAATTTTATTTTATAATAGACTGGGCTAATAAAAAGTGCACAATATATATATAATGTTTATTTTAAATTATTATTAATATTATTTAGATATAATTTATATACTATATTATTGTGATTAATATTGTTATGGTATCATAAATATGTTTATGATGGTATGTGCCCAAGAAATAAAGTTTGGGTGTAAGAAAGATATGGTATAAGGTTTATTTTATATGTTTTTTTGTTACTATTTGGACATCTCATATTTGTTGTTTCAAACATAATAAATGAATGTACCCAGAATATATCAGCTTTTTTATATATTGGATATAAGTATTTAAATGAAAGTGTTATGGACACTGGTGTGTGTGAATTCTAGATAACTTATAAAATTTTAATAGTATCGCCATTATCCAGTGACAGTTTCATCAGTATATACATAGTATTAGACTGAATGGGTGTGTTGTATGCCTTTGTATGTGTGTATGAGATATTTAATTATTTATTTATTCATTATTATTGACATGTCCATGCAGGAAATTTTAGGTGGATATTATATTGCTTTTTATATATATTTGGCTCCTCCATGAGTTAGAGTGTGGTTTGCTTATTTATTAGATCTGCCTGCACATAGTTACCAACTGCTTATTCATGATATTGTATTGTTCAGCCCCTCCATGAGACAGAGTGTAGCTTTGTCATTTTCAGCACTTCCAGATCAAGTTATCAGGTGCTTATTCGCATTTTCATTATTCACTTTGCCTAGAATTTTAATATTAAAGAGTATTTTAGGGTATCATATCTAAAGGCATATTTATCTTTATAATACATTATTAGCTTCACTACAATTTTAAATTTAAAATATATTGTAAGTGTTGAGCGTATTTATTTCCTCACCCCATCATAGGTATTATTAATGTTATATTAAGGTATAGTTTATCTTGAAAAATATTTGTTGCTATCTTTATAAACATATAAAAGTGTCTCCACACTGATTTTCAAATCTGTTTTAGTTATGTAAAGTATATAATAGATTATTGGTGGACTGAATATAGACATATAGGTGTATTGTTTTACTCTGTGGGCATAATGTTTAAATAAAGATGGTATTAGATAGATGGGAGAACTTTCCGTTAATGATAATTATTTGTGTTATAAATTTTTAGGAAAGATACAGTTATGTGTAAAATTTATTTTAAATGCTTATTGCAAATAAATTTTCAATATGTATAGACTTTGTTATATGCTATAAATAATTATATTTTTATGTAAACACGTTTCTGTTTCGTGCCATTATGACATTATTGCATTATCACATTTGTTATTGAGAAAATCTACTTTAATAAAGTTTTCATTATTAATTATTTTATAAGAGTAAACCTCAATGATTACATAGAATTTATTTATCTGCTTTACTTATTGCCGATTTTACTTTCATATTAGAATTTATTTATTTCAAATTTATTCGTTCATTTTGCTTATCGTTCATTTTTATCTGCATTATCAGAAAATAAATACTGTTATTCGTTTTATTTCAAATTCACTTGTAATGTAGTTGGTGGCACAAAAGGTACTCTTACTGCCGGCTGCATTATTTCATGTTACTCCTTATTAAAAATTGTACCAGAAGATATGAAATTTATGTGTTTTATAGTTAGTAGAAATGGAATAGTTATACTTGAATAACTTTAAAATATTTAGAAATGTTTCAGTTTGCTATCCATATATTATTTGTATATTTGAATACTGTATTGTGTACTTTTATTTCTGCTTCTTAATAATATTAATGTTAAGAATAAAACTAAGAGAATAATATAAAATGTTTAATATATAGCTTGAATAACAGTTGTCACAAGTTAAGTGTTTGAAGTATCCTACCGTTAACATGTTTTTTTGTTCCAAGTGTATTTTGAATTTAAACCTGAGATAATGACATATTAGAACCTAAAGATGATATTCTAAAATTGTAAAAGAACTTATATTTTAAGCAAAGTGAAATGATAAGATTTAATGTAATATAAAAACCTCCTACAAGAGTAATTATAATTAATTATTATGTTGTCTATAAAAGGGCTCATTCTCTGCGAAAATGTGTACATGTGACTTGTTATTTGTCTTGTGATTCAGCACTTTTGAGTGACCATGTCCTATAGTTGTTTGACAGGTTGCAATACATATACACTAAACGTAATTAAAGAAGATATAAATATTATTATTATCACATTGTTGATAAGAATATTAGTGATGGGTCGCCATATTGTATAACAACATCTACCATTCTATAAAATTTAATGACTTTCTCTGATTTATTTGAATCTATATTGTAATAGTTAAACAGCATTAAGCTGTTGCACATGCGCTTTGCAGCTGATGCGCTTTGCAGATTTTAACTATAAATGACTGAATACAAACACTTCAAACACATGATAAAGTCTTTGGGAAAAGATAGAATGGCCATCTATCTTTTCGAACCCAAACGCTTTTGTATGGGCAAATCTTAAGTGTCTGAAAGTGAAAGCATGAAGTTATTAAATAATCACTTTAAATTACTTTTACATGCTTGAATGAATGATGCTGGTGAAAATTACTAGAATTTACTGATAAGTCATTCTTATTTGAAATTAAATATATGTAAATAAATCAATTATTTTTTATAGCAAAGATGTTTTTATAAACTGTAATAGTTAAACAGCATTAAGCTGTGCACATGCGCTTTGCAGATTTTAACTGTTAAACAGCATTAAGCTGTGCACATGCGCTTTGCAGATTTTAACTATAAATGACTGAATGACAAGCATTTAAAAGTAATTTAAAGTGATTATTTAATAACTTCACGCTTTCACTTTCAGACACTTAAGATTTGCCCATACAAAAGCGTTTGGGTTCGAAAAGATAGATGGCCATTCTATCTTTTCCCAAAGACTTTATCATGTGTTTGAAGTGTTTGTATTCAGTCATTTATAGATAAAATCTGCAAAGCGCATGTGCACAGCTTAATGCTGTTTAACTATTACAGTTTATAAAAACATCGCTCTATAAAAAATAATTGAATCTATATTATAAATGAACTGAATAGATAAATTGTAAATATCATAATATCTAATGCCTTCCGTTGATAATTTGCCATTGGTTTATTGATCATTTTGCAATATTAAGCTTCAAACCTTTTATCAAATTATAAAATAAAATGTAAAAGTTATAGGAAGATATTTTTTTCATAAAATATTTATTTGCTCAAGAGTTCATAATTCAAATTCTGAATGTGACACCTGAATAAAGATGACTCCAAAGTCCTCCTTCCTGTCACAGCACCAAACCAAATAACAAAGGGTGTGAAAAAATAAATAAAAATGATAAAAAACTGTATCCACTAAACATTGGAATCATGCTTTTCTTCTGGTTCCAGTCTAATATTCTAAACAAACTCTGGAAATGGGATTTAAAACACCACACAATCACCATTTCTTATGCTTGCACATAACTTATTAAAACAGGCAAAACAATCCTGCCTAATAGGATTGTGGTGGCTATGATTATTGAAGAACCAAAAACACCAAAATGTATGGGCACTGAACTGAGTTCAGACCTATGTGATTATATAAGCTAATGAGCTTGGATTGAAAATATTATTGTGTTTGCAATTTTATTCTCATAGTTTTGTAGTTAAGTAAAGATAAAAAGTAGCTGTTGGAGGGTTGCATTAAATCCTAAGATCTAGGTGCAGTGCTCTCAGATCCAAGACTCTTCACTGATGAAAGACACAAGCTAGAAACTAGTATTGAGATATTGGATGAGTAGGCACTAGACGGATTTTATGCACAAGCCTTCTGGCATCCATTGATTACTCTGGCTTACACTGAGTGGCACTAATGTATGGAGAGTTTTGCCTCTTTTAATAATGGGATTTAAAAATTAAAAAAATTGTGAAACAACTCTTTTTTTTTTTTTAAAAAAAAAAAGCTCCACACACACTACTAATCATTCACAGAAACAATTTGATTAAATATTGATATGTGTCTATTATTAATATGGAATATACATCCAAAAGGTATGAAAAGAAGTATAAGTAATACCAAAATCCAGTTTTAAAATTAAATATTGATGATTACATGTAAACAAACCTAAAAACAAATCTATAGTAAGACTCAAAGCTACATGATCATTGATACCAAACAAAAATCAAAAAAAGAGCATTGCAATTATAAATCAAAGCATGACATAATAGAAGAAATAAAAATATCTAAAAAATTGCATTACCTAACTTCAATTCCTTCACTAATATAAAAAATTTGAATAATCTAATAATGTATACATTAAACAATCTGTACAATCAACTGTGAACAGATCATATAAATTGCCAACCATTCATAAAAAACAGTCAAAACTCACTATACATATTGCCACACACAGCAAGCTAGAGTAATCAATGGATTCCAGAAGGCTTGTGCATAAAATTCCCATTTAGTGCCGACTCATCCAATATCCCCAGATTAGATTCTGGCTTGTGGCCTTCGTCAGTGAGTAGGCTTGGATCTGAGAGCACTGCACCTAGATCTTAGAATCTAATGCAATCCTCCAGCAGCTGCCTTTTATCTCCACTTAACTACAAAACTATGAGTCAAACTGAAAACACCTTAATGTTTTCAATCCAAGCCCATTAGCTTATATAGTCATACAGGTCTGAAATCAGTTCAGTACCCATACATTTTGGTGTCTTTAGTCTTTTAATAACCATAGTCACCACTATATTATTAGGTAGGATTGGTGTTAAGTCAATAAACATCACATGACCACCACTTCTTATGCTTGTGTATAACTGTTGTTATACATTAAGGTGTTTTCAGTTTAAGACTCATAGTTTTGTAGTTAAGTGGAGATAAAAGGTGATTTCTGGAGGGTTGCATTAGATCCTAAGATCTAGGTGCAGTGCTCTCAGATCCATGCCTCCTCACTGATGAAGGCCACAAGCCAGAAACTAGTCTGGGGATATTGGATGAGTAGGCACTAGATGGGGATTTTATGCACAAGCCTTCTGGCATCCATTGATTACTCTAGCTTGCTGTGTGTGGCAATACATATAATGAGTTTTGCATGTTTTAACAACAGTTATACACAAGCATAAAAAGTGGTGGTCATGTGATGTTTATTCATAAAAAAATGACTTTTTGTATTTAAAAACAACAACTATTTATAATTTCTAATCTAAGACCAATTAAAAACAGTAGATATAAATTTTTAAATGTTTAGTAGAATAATCCTAAAGTAACTATATGATACAATATACCCAAACTTTTCCAAAGCTTATCATTGTATAAAAAATTGTGAATGTAGTATTGAAAATCAAAAATGCAATTATATATGACAAAGAAACAAAGTTGACCATTTATTATGGTATTATAAGTAAACTTTACATCAGGCTTTAATTTGATGAATTCAGAGTATCTGTTAGAAAGATTGGATCAATTAAATCTAGTCTAATAAATAGAAGAATATCTCATAGATTAGATTATATCAATAAAAAATTGTGGTAGAATATTTGAGCCACTCATTCTAAAATGGAATATACCACAAGGATATCCTCTAGCAGCAATACACTTTGTACTTTACATAATATTCATTTCTTAATAAAATAGAAGATTGTATTTAATGTACATTCTAGCCTCATTGGTAAACAAAATTTGTGAAATAGCTTTTATTGATGTGGTAACTATTTTTCAATATATTAAAAATCTAAAAATCAACATACATTAATTAAAGAACATGAATTTGTAAACTGATACTCAAATAGAGCCATCAAAATAAGGAACTGGGTGACTGGCCACAGCCAAAAGAATATCTTCAAAATTTATTGCAATTCCCAATAAATTTTTTAGTTATTGTACTTTATCTCTCCAAAACTAGTAATAATAAATATTTAAATAAAATCATTTATTAGCATAGATTATCTTAAATTACCAAAGTTCAGTGGTTTAATGTAATAATAATAGAGATACTAAATTGTTATAGGACCGTGAGTCATTTTGCACAATACAATAAAAAATCAACTTAATCGATATAAAATAAATTTGAGGATAGTTCTCAGGTTATTATCCGTTATCCACGATGTAATTGCCAATATACATAAAAAAAAACTAAACCGAATAATTACAATTTCATACTAGAATATTAAGGTGAATTTAATCATCCATATTGTGATGGTAATGTCTCACGGCATACAAAACCATAGTAGTGTGTGGGAACATAGATGACATATAAAGTTGAAAATAAAAATAAAAATGAACACACTATTTTTGGAGATATTTATTTAAAATATATACACTGGAATAACATATTAAAGGTTAAATGATAATTTTGATATTTAAAATTATGATAAATTATTGTATTTTTAATCAAACATTTTAAAGGGTCTATAGTGTTTTACTTAATTCTGATTTTGATAATTAAAAAAAATCTAAAACTACTTATTTTATGTTATAATAGTTAACACCGGTAATGATAAAATTCCCCTATCTATTTTTAATTAGATTAAGGAATATTTTTTTTTAACTTAAATTTTTGTTAAATGAATATTGTATATACAAGCGAAGCGGTTAATAGCAAACAATCAAAATGAGTTAATCCAGGCTGAGTGTTTTCGAGATATTATCTCTCATAATCATAGCCAAAATAGTAATAGTTGTAGTGATATATAACACCTCAAAATTGCTTAGCCTGAATTAACTCATTTTGATTGTTAGCTATTAACAGCTTCTTCAACTAGCGTTTTAAAGCGCTTGTATATACTATTACGATTATAGGAAAAGTAAACTAAATTATTTTTAAATGAAAATTATTATAATATACTTTGGTTTTAAATTCTACAATATGATTTTGTTTGAAGTATTAAGAACATTTTTAGTTAAAATTTGGTTTTTATTAATGTAAATTAAAAAGAGTCAATAACTTTTTTTTTGATCAAAATTAAAAAAAAAAGACTTAGTTATTGTGTTTTCAAATTCTGCCGTAGACTATAAATAGTGGGTTTGAAAGAAAAAAGGATTATTAAGTTTTAAAGAGAAGGCAAATATAGAGTGTGAGCCAGTTACTGATAGTGCTACGAAGCTCAAGTTTGAATTCACGTGAAAGGGACGGATTCTCTGTGATTTATAGCCCATATTCATATACTAGATTACTTGCGTGCCTATAGAGACTTAACAGGACTTCTGACTGCCAACAATTGCCTAATATATGTTTAACCTGAAGACATCAATAAGCCAGTCTACTATTTTATCACTGGCATGACAAAAATAAATTAGGCTTACTGAGAGTCTACTGTGCTATTTTTATACATATACTGTTTCATCCACATGCAAAGAAGCACAGACGCAGTTACTGCAATCGAATATATAAAGTGTGTACACGAGACCTAGTTCATGAACAGATATTAGCTGGTTAGAAGAATATATCTCTTTAAAATCACATTATTTCAAACATTTAACTCTACAGTTAAAATTAAATCCTTAATTTATAAGTTTTAAAAGTATATCACTTTTGAATAAATTATTCAGCCGAGAGGTCATCGCACCCGCCTTGCAAGCAAGTAGTTGGTTGCAGACTGGTGTGGGTTCGCGTCCCTGCCGATGCTATGACACATGGGGAAAAAAAAATATGGCAAGAAAATAAAAGTAAATGGCGAGTTTGTTTCCAGATTATTTCTTCCAGTTAACATTTATAAAAGTTTTTTTTTTTTTTTAGAATTAGTAAAGTAAACTTGAAAATCTTTCTTAAATATTGTAAATGAAAAAATTAAAAGCCAAAGAGTTTAGAAATGACTTTCCAACTTTACAAAAGATGATGGGTTTTTTTAAAAAAAAAATTATTTACAATTTAAAATAATATACTAATAACTCGATTCGATTTGTAAGAATATTTAAAAACCATATCCCTATTTCATTTTATATTAGAATATTCATGCATGTGTGTATTTGTTTTATGCTAATTTTAACATTGAGTTAATGCTGACTTGTGAGAATAGAATATGGATTTAATACATTTATTTTTGATGAATGAAATATCATTAGAATATAAATAAAACAGGCAAAACTCTCCATACAGCAGTGCCACTCAGTGCCAACCAGAGTAATCTTCGGGCATCCATTGATTACTCTGGTTGGCACGGAGTGGCACTGCTGTATGGAGAGTTTTGCCTGTCTCAATAACAGTTATGTGCTAACATAGGAAATAGTGATCATGTGATGTATAATATAAATAACAGTGTGTGCACACATTTGCAAGGGTACCAATATATGTTAAAATCAGTCATCTATGTCTTATTAAAATGAACTGATTTTTTATTAGTTTATAGACAATTTGAATATGTTAAATTTATATTATTATACAGACACATCTACGTTATTATATAGTTGTGTATCATGTAAACATTAAAGTATTTGTAAATTACAGTGTTATAGCATTTAATTTGTTTATTTTTAACCAAAATAAGAATGTGGTATTTATATTTATAGCATCCTTATAAGACTGTTAATTTATTTTATCGTTATTGTTTCTAACTAATAAATTTATACATTATTGTTTTAAATTTTTCCAGAAAATTTATTTCATACTAAAATAGATTTAAAATATTATATATTGGTTATTTTATCTTATTTATAATCACAGTCCCTAGAGTTCTTGCTTTCTGTGTTAGATTAGAGTGTGTGGAGATGGATATCAATATAGTTCTTTGGATGGCACAAACTTATCACCTTTAAAGTTCCTTCACTCCATTTTATATTTTAAAAAAATATGGCCAGAATACTGATGATGATCAGTATATTTCTGTATCCCAGCATAATGTTTTTTATTATTACAATTGATGTATTAGCACATAAGCATGTGAATTCAGAGTTTTGTGTTGTATTTCTGCCTTAAAATTGGCAGCAGCTAGATAATTAACCTGTCTATAGTGGTCCCATGTCAAAACCAGACACATGGTTGAATAATGATTTTATGCTCGATGGTTCATGATTGTGAATAATTTGATTATGTTTGTTTAATGTGTGATGAATTTATTGTTAGATTTATTTTTGATGATCTCTTCTGTACATGTATTCAATATATTTGCTGATTTATAAAATGGGATGTTGATGATTTACGATCTCCCCATGTTAACCCCTATGACTCCATACCATTAGAATGTCTATGTGATGTAAATTATTAAAGATATAGTAAATAAAGATAATCAGCTCACTATTAACATCTCAATGACAAGAATATCTAAAAATATATAGCGCCACAAGCATAATTAAAGTTTATGTTCAATTTATAGTGCTGTCACTAAAATTTATCTAAATAAAAGACTATCAAATTAAATACTCTTTGCTTCTATATATATAAAAAGAAGAGATATTACTACATAATTCCAAGAACTGTGAAGCATTTTCACATTTAAAAAACTTGTTCTTCAACTTCAACTATAAATCTAAAAATCAAATATCAACACATATCAAAAGATCTAACACATATAATTTTCTGGCTCTGATTCATGCATTAAACACTTTACTTGAAGGCTAGATGTGGTACAATATTTGACAATAAAAATATAATTGAATTAAAAAATAAATCAAAAAGTGATAAGCTTTTCTACAACAACCTGAAATATCTAACAAACAAAGCATTTCAACAATGTGGAAAACAAATGTTTTACTAGTAGATATGTGAGATATATAAATATATATTCAGAGTTTTTTTCCAAAAATAAAAAGCCATGTTAAATAGATAAAATAATAAATAAATAAAGAAGAGCTGGGAAATGAAGTTATTACTTAAAAATAAGTAAAATGTTTTCTCTTAAGTTATATAAAAGTATAGACAAAATTATTCTCAAACTATAGAAGACAAATAAATTTGTAAAATACCATGATTGTTGCTTTAGCAATATAAATGTTGTTTAGCACTACATCTTGAGATAGGGGTCCCATAAGATTCACTTGTTTGTTGGTTTACTTACATTAAATAATAACAAGGCTGAAACTAGTAAGAAAATTAGATTAGCATCTTTGCAATAATTATCTATCCAATGCTAAACAATTTCCACAGATAAAGTTTAAAATGGAGAGATGAGGAGGATGAAAATACTATAAATAATTATTAAGTTTTAATCAAATGTTATAATATTAAGTGAAAGCAAATTCAGGTATAATACCCACCTAAAGTATTTTACTCAGTACAATCTTATTTAAGCATTTGATATTCCTAATATATATATATATATATATATATATATATATATATATATATATATATATATATAAATTATTAATCAATGTCTGTATTCCAATTATAATAAAATATATATAATTATTCAAAACAATACAATAATTAATACTGTATTAATTATTGTATTGTTTTGAATAATTATATATATATATATTGTAAGGGATGGAAAATCCACCCTTTTTTTTAAGTGCCAGTATAGTTTTAAAAAAAAATCTCTTTGATTTAGTTTTTACTTAAGGATTTGTAAATAAGTTGTTATTGCTAATTGTTTTTATTTTTATTTAGTTCATTTTTATTTACTTATTGTGATATGTGCTTTGTTTTATGATGGTGAGATTTTAATAGCTATGGACATATATATATAAATTTGTGAGTGTGTATGTATATAAATAATTATCAACAGTAGTATTTAAATTGCTAATTATAATTAGATTGTACTTTTATTTATTTTATTTATTTTTGAAGTTCATAAAAGATGTAATGATATTATTCTGATTGTTTATTTATTTGTTTTGTAGATTACAAAATAAAATGTTCAATGTAAT
>JAQFVV010015766.1:0-11555 GCA_028023455.1 Epiperipatus broadwayi
CCACTTTATGTTTAAACTTTAAATTCTGATAAAACAAACACAATTGTCTGTGTAATATAGTTTTTTGTATCCCACCCCTATCAAATCATCCATGTATTTATCAATATTATCTTTCCTATCTGCTTCAAATTTACAAAGATGCAAATTACGATATAAAAAACATTTAAATCCAGCCATTTTATAATTCAAAGGAACATTCGATGTCGGATGTATAAAACCTCTTACATTCAATCGTTTAACATTTTATACTCAGCATTTATATATATTTACATCTAAATACTTTAAGATACCATCATTTTCAAACTCAGTAGTCCATGACAAACCGGAATTCTCATTTAATTCATTGAACATACTCACTATCACATCTTTTGAACCATACACAAAAACATCATCCACATATCTTCTATGTATTAAATCATAACTCCTTATAAATGGCTCCACAATATGTTTTTCCATTTCTGAAACATAAATTACACACAATACCACTCACTGCCAACCTCATTGGCCACCAGTTTTCATTTGATAATGATCCTTTCCATATCTTGCAGTAATATCCCCATTAATCCATTCCAACACTTCCAGAATAAATCTGGCTTTACAAGAGTCTTCATTATAATCCACTAAAAGTTTATTAATTACACTTATCGATTTATTATGGTCCACTGATCTATATGACTCGCATACATCCAATGAGGCCATATAACCATCATCAAGCACCTTGGCAGACTCCAAATCTGAACAAATTTCAAATGTAGAATTAATTGTATATTTGCCAAAACCCACCAAATCTTGTAACCATTTTGCAACCAATTGCGATGCTTTCTGATACATCATCAATCTTAATGGAACATTCTCCTTATGAACTTTAACATTTGCAAACAAACATGGAACAATTGCAGCTTATGGATAAATCTTCAAATATTCATCTCTCCTAAATATTTTACCAATATACGGTCACAAAACATTGCAAACAACCTTGTCCTTATACACTTTTAGCTTATAATTCTCAACTTTTTCAAAGTTCAACTTAACAATTTGCTGAGAAATTTTCTCTTTATATATATATATATATGTGTCCATCCATCAACACAAATCTATTGCCTTTATCTTTTTTTGCACAAATAATATTTTTATCTTTCAGCAACATTCTGAAATTATTAATCATTCTATATCACTTCTTATCCTCTGCAAGATTATAATAATGATCTTTTAACAATGGAGCAACCTGCTTAATCACCATCTCCTTTTTCTCTGAAAATTCATACGCTGTCTCAATATCTGCAATTATCTCCATATTCGGATCTCTCCAACCACCACCAACAAATCTAGGACTGCATTCCAACAAAGATTTAAATTCCATTGACAAATTTTTATTTTATAAATTCACAAAATTATCTTGTACTTCATTATAAATTATTACATTTTGTTTCTTTGCTAAAAAATTAAATTTATTCTCAAATTTATGCTGTAAAAACATTTGAAACCATCACACCTATCAATAATATCATCCGGTATTGATTAAAAATTTAAAATCCTCCACCTTCTGGCAACATTTAAATATAATTGTTTTTTACAATCTTTCACAATACACTTTAATAACATAATCCTCATTAAACCCATGGCTTCTCTCTTCCTGTAAATGGAAGGTTTAATAAGAAAATTGCAACAGTTCAGAAAAACTTTAAATTTCATGCACTTCTTTAAGAACTTTACCCGCTCTCCAAGTTTAACAATTTCTTTACATAACTTCATGGCTTCTACATACTTCCAATCATATTGATATTGATACTTCATAATTATACTTAAATAATAAATAAATAATATAAAAACTCTGTCAGATAATGAAAATTATTCTACAAGAATAAAGCATAAACAGAGCACAAAAACATTAATTATAAACAACAATTAGCCAAGGCTTTTGGTACTGTATACCAGAATGATGGTGACATACTGGAACTGAACGGTTAATATTCCAGTGCATGCTCAGTGGAATACTAGTGTTAAGCTGATTAATAGCGTTTTTAGACTTCGCAATAAACCAAGCCTCTTTCAACTTCCTTTTTCAATCATTTGTCTCATTGCACTCAGTAATAATATTTTGAGGATAAAACTCATGACCACAATTACTTTCATGATTTGAAAAAACCGATTTAACCTGCAAATCTCTTTTGGATTTTTTGTACTGATAAATATGCTGTTGCAATCGCATTAAAGCATTCACCTTCATTTTCCCGAAATAAATAGCATTACAATCATTTTTTTTGCAAGTAATGGAATAAACCACTTTATACTTATTCATTTCTTTTACATTAGCCTTTGAGTTGTTTATTAATCTATTCAAACACAAAGGGGAACGGAATCCTACATTATAATCTTCACTGATAATATTTTTTAATTTCTTACTTATAGGAAAGAAATCAGACTTTCAAGTTTGATTTCAGTTCAAGATAAAAAAGTTTTCTTGTACTATAAGTTGTTGTTTTTTTTTTCCAAGGTTTTTTTTTTTTTTGTTGTTGTTGTTGTTGAAATTCTTGGGAAAAGGTGAGTTGGGAGGAAATTAGAAAAATTACAATTATACTCTATTGTTGAAAATAAATCTAATTACCAAGTTGAAATTAAAAGTATTGTAAGAATTTATCTTTCTATATTTCATTAATTAATTAAGAACTTTTAAAATTAAAAATTCTGAAAGAAAAAAAGAACAGATTTTTAAGTGACAATTTTTTTAAAAAAATAACCCAAAAGCTGAGAATCCTGTTTGTAAAATAAAATCAATTAAATTGCATTAGGGGTGGAGTTGAAAAATAGTATAAACTATGGAGTGTTCTTTTGTTTAGATTATTCAGAAAAATTATTAAAACTTTTGAATTGAAAGTCATTTTCTGCAAGTTGCTATGAAAATGTTCTTTGGATAGAGAGAATCAATGACTTTTCTCCCAGGGAAACCCTGTCTTTCTATCTGCACCTATGTATGCCTAGGAATTTTTCAACTCCAGAAAAGTGGGAAGCCAGTCAGCTAGCCAAGGGTGTTTGAAGAAGAAAGGGGACTAAGGTGATTTGTGCAAGAAGCTACTAAAAATGCCAACTTATTAACTGTACTCTTCTAATTAAATTTTATGGACTTACAGCCACCCAGTACTTGGGAAATGGATGGCCAATGCCAATTTAATCCATTTTAACAGCAGATTAATGAGTGGATAATTACAAACTGTTTATAAAGCAAACTTTACTATCTTAATATAGAGAAATACAATTATATACTCAATCAGTTATATTTTATGTGTATAAGCTATTTTAGACTGTTTCAACAATAGAGCATGTGGTTACTTTGAATAATCTATGCAGTAAAATAGATCTTTAAAATAGAATGATTATTCATTAATTATGACATAATTTTGTAGTAGGTTTTTGTATTTATTTCATTTTTTTATTTATATATTTTTTTTAACTTTGTTATATTTATGCATAAGTTTATTTTGGTTTCACAAATGTGAAGTGGTTGATCGTGGAGAGATAAAAAGTAAGTTAAAGTCAGTTTAAATTCGATGACACTTATGCTATAATTAGTATACATAAAAGCAAAATAGAAGGACATAAAACATAAAGGCATTTAATTCCATTATTTAGTGGTTAAGATTAAGAGGTTTTGGGTTAAGCTAGATATAGTTAATTCATTGTTATAATATGCCTAGTCTTTCATTTCTATTTGGACACAAAGCCATCTAGAATGTTGGATCCTAGTCATGTCATAAGCCTGTGGAAGGCATATTTTTTGGGAAAGATAATTATAATGTTAGAATAAGGATATTGTTAACAATTGGTAAGCAATTGCACTAATTGGAAATTAATTTATCTTAAAATAAATAGAGTCATTTCAGTTGGATATGATAGGGAAGAAAAATGGAAAAAGGTGTAATAAAGATAATTGTATATTTATACTTGCATGTCTCTCTCGTTATTTTAGTATATAACTATAGTATTAAAACAATTGTGACTTTTGGAAAAAGAGTTTACCTGAATTATTAGAGTCTGCAAAAAATAATGCTAGAAAAAGGTTATTTGGCCGTATTACATATATAAATAAACATTATGAATGTTGATAATATTCTCAGTCTAGTACTAGGCTATCTGCCTAGTGGCCCTTGAACCAGCTACTATAATTTTAGTAATTTGGTGACTCTAAAGCATTTTGTATCACCACAATGTATTGGTATAATTTTAACTACTATACAAAACAGCACTATGATTTTGGCATCAATCTACCAAATGCATGCTTAGTGCAATATAAAAGTTTTGAATATTAACTATTACTTTTTCTTAGTATTCAATTATACCAAGTTTGTAATAATTTCTTCTGGTTGTAAGTTGCATAAAAATGCTTAAAATGTGATGACTACCTGGTGTTCATGCTGTATTGTATACTTGTGACTTGTGATTGAATATTTTATATATCATATAGATGGAGTTGGTATTCATATTTTTATTTGCTGAAGATCATTCCAATCTCAAAGCATAAGTTAATCATAACTAGAGACTTACTACTAATAATTTCAAGATAGCCCAAAGTGGTATTGTAATACCAGTTCATTAGTCTATAATAATCATACAAACATGTGAGCATTAAAAAATTAATCATTTAAGAATGTGAAATAAAATTGGTCTAAGCCAGCGTTTCCCAACCTTTTTTGGCTCGCGTACCACTTGGTAGTACATCATGCTAAATTGTACCACTTCGTAAAAATGATTGTATTTCGTGAAATTTGTTATTGTGAGTGTGTTATATTATTTGCATTATAAATATTATAAGGTGACCATGTATGTATTCACATCACATAATGGGACAAATTACATTGAAACACGACTAACCGTCACGCCTGATTATAAACTCACTGAAATTATAAACTCAATGTAACATATTTATATGTATGTGTTTGTTCAAAGTTTCACTTTTTTTTTTCAAAATAATTTATTAAACATTATATTATTACATTAAAAATTATTTGGTACATATTTTGTTCAAAGTATTTTCTCATTCCTTCATTTGGTTTTCCCAAATTTGAGTCTGTTTTCTCTTTTTCGGAGCATCTTGCTATTGGTTGGGCCATGGAGAGGATAAATCCAGCATGCCCCAAGTCTTGGTAAAAATAACCTCAGGGGTTACCAGGCTATCTCTTGTTCTTGTTTTCTTTATATTGTTCTGCATGAAGTTAATAGGATTAAAATTTTGATGATTAAATACTAGCTTACATCTAGTAATCCACAATAGATGATCAAAAATTAAAGAAAGTCTAATTTCTGGTTATGATCCTTTTCTGATACATTCTTTCAAATTAAATAATTTAGATTGATTTGCCTTGATCCGACTCATTATTTATCTATTATTTTGTCATATTTCGTTTACTAATAAATGGTTTTAATAAAAACACAAAATTATAAAAAAACAATTAATATATTTTTTTATCATAATCAAATATTTTTATAAAATAAATTTAATGAAATCCTTGTGCTTGTTTTGAACAACATAATTTTTTTGAAATTTGGTTTAAAACATGCGAGGTATATATACCCTTAAGTCTATAACTGCGTTCAATCTGTTTCGATACTTATTTTTTAAAAAAATATATGAAGTAAAAGCTCTTCCTACTAATTTCGTACTAGTAAACGGTAATAATAATTTAAGAGCTTTCTTAGAAAGTTGTGCATATTCTTTAATGTTTAACCGAAAATTAATTAGATTGTGTCGTTTGAATTCTACTTGTAAAGTTCTGTCACATGATAATTCTATTAAATTTTCTTTATCCTTTATTGATAATGATGTAGCTTTTTCTAAATTTTCTGCATAGACGGAATTTGAAATACAATTATCAGTTGTGTTTTCGGGTTTTGGAAAATATTCCATGAAAGACAATTTTAATTCTGTTAAATGTGCTATTATATTTTCTCGTATATCTTGAGACAGGCTAACTTTATTTTCAAACAAAAAAATAAGTAGATTTTCGAATACTTCCGGTTGATTGTTTTTGATATAGTTTCCAAAAATCTAATTTCTTAATCATACTTTCAATTTTATCATTAACATTAAAGATCGTTATTGACTGTACATATTAATAACTTTACTGTATAATATTATTAATTAAAATAATTTTTATGAATTATAGGAAAAAACGTTTCTATGATATTTTTACGATTTAATTTTTTTTATGACCACCATTATTGATTATTTTTTGTGTACCACCAACCAGCAACTCGCGTACTACAGGTTGGGAAACACTGGTCTAAGCAAACAAATGTATTTGATCCAATTAAATGCAATTTCATTCCCAATATGGTGTAAGATAACTATGTGTAACTACATCATGCATTAATTGTAGATTTAATTTTAATTACTGTCTGAACCTTTCATATTTTTTATTCTAGTAAAAGAATTTGTTTAACCTTCTTAATTGTTTCTAAATTTTTGTGATACTACTATTATTCCTGAACCATTACCCAGTTCTAATTTCAAAAGACTTATTATATATATATCATAGCTTTTCTTTTTGTTACATTATTGTATGAATGTTGTTAAAGGTCATTTTTCAATAAAAAATTTATAATTTTATGCAATGTTTAATAATAAAAAAAACCCTATTATTTAATTTATAGAAGTTAAATTAATTGTTTCATAAGTGTTAAATTTGATTTAACTTTTTTTAGATAGTTATAATCTATATGTTATAATTTTGTGTTATAAGTTGTACTATTTATTCATAAAATAAAAAAATAAATAATAGTTAAAATAATGTAAAGTATCTTTAATCAGCAATTGTGATGATTAAAATTAATATTTCTTACAGTTCATAATAAAGGTGAAAATTATTATTTATTTGTTATTTTAAACGTATTTAATTAATGATAAAATAAATGGGAATGAGATGTATGTTAATAGATGTGTTCACACATTGATTTAATAATAGAGAAATTGACTTCCCTTGTAAAATAGTCAATTTGTTAATTACATAAATAATAAATGTTACTTTTAATAATATAAATGTCACAAAAGTTCATAAAATCAATAATCAGAATAATAATGTAAATTATAAAACTTAGGTGTTAAAATTTCATTTAAATAGAGATTTTTTTCTTATTAAAATATATTTTAAATTTTGCATTATTAAAATTGATAAATATTGATTTAACAATATTAGTTTTAATTCATTTTTAAAACTGTAAACTGTAATTAATATTCATTTTAACTATACATCTGATGGTAATTAACCAATCAGATATTGTAAAATTTTACCTATAAATAGGAATAAGCAGACAATAAAAAAAAATCAAGAAATCATTGGCAGGGGAAACTATTTTCTTTTTCTAAAATTTAAGAGTAAATTTATTAAAATTTTATTAATATTTTTTAGTAGTAAAAATTAAATAATAATTCTAAATATATGGGAATTAATTGTAAGAAGTTTGATAACAAATTTCATCAGGGAGTGTAAAGTAAACTATCCTTGTCGGTGCTTTACATATGCTGACTACAAACTTATGACAATGATTGGAATAGAACTTCATTCACTTGGATAAAATATACTTCAACAAAAGAAACTGCATACTACTTAAACAATTTTGCTGCTTAAAATGAATGGAATATGTAAGAAAATTATTTCTTAATAATTTTTATAAGCCATGTGATTAGGGTGACCAAATGTCCTGATTTTTTTGGATTTGTCCCTACTTTTGATTAGATGTCCCAGTGTCCCTGAAATATCTTTTTGGAACCATTGTATGCCCTGATTTTCAAATTCTTATAATTAATATTTGTTGGACATAAATAATTCATTCCAAAAATGATAGTTTCTTGGCCCTTTCTGTCCATTTCAGTCTCTACAGTAATATTATAAAAACTTCAGACAAATTCCAACACCAAAATAAAGAATGCTGTTTATGTTATATGACTGAATTCTAAAGCTGAACACATTCTCACATTCAATCTCACTTTGGAGAATGAGCAATTGGATTTTTTTAGGCTAAAATTTGGAACTGTGCTTGCACCTGCTTTGTCAATATAGTTTTACTAGTTTTTTGCTGATAATAATTTTCTATAGTGATAAAATTAATAGGAATATTAATAACTCTAAACAATAGGCAACATTCCAAAGAGGAAGTGTACCTACAATGATGAATATACAGAGGAATGGAGTTTTATAATAAAGGGGGGGGGGTGCAACGTGTAAAAATGATTGATCCATTGACCAGACCAATATTTGATCGATTAGGTCTGGTCAACCTGATAGGAAACATTTTCTGCTAAATCTTATCTTTATTATTGGTAAAGATAATTACTTATATTCATTAAGATTATTAGTATTTAAAGATATGAATTTATTTATGTCATTAGTAAAATGATAATTGTATAAGAGAAGATTATGTAGATTAAGTCTTATTAAAAAATTAATTGTTTCTAATTAATATAATTTAGATATTTATAATTTATCAACTATTTTAAATATTCATTATTCAAAGAAGTAATATTAGAATTTCTAATTCTACAAGTATATGTTTTGAAATTTGAAGAAAGAAATGAAACTTTTAAAAAGATATATAGTAAAATATATTTACTAAATTGTGAAGTAATCATGTCATAGAATGAAAGGAGGAGCTTATATTATGAGAATTTATTGTTGTTGATAAATAATTCTAATGTGGATCTATTTATATTTTCAAATGTGAGGATCTGAATTCATTATACTTAAAACTAAATGTTTACTCATACTTATTGAACAAATCATTAATAGTATGATATAAGTAATGATGAAGAGTGGGGAGGGAGAGAAAAAATGGAAAGAAATTTCTCTTTTTTCAAGCAGCAGTTGACCTTTGATGTCATCATGGAAACCATTCTCCCAACTAAGTATTGTGATTTTTTATTTATTTCAAGAAGTTGAACAAAACTTTATGTTTGTATTGTTTTATTTGAATTGACTATAATGTTAATATAGTATTGAGTATTAAAATTATTTATTTTATATGTGGCGTTAGATTTAAGAATTTAAATTTTTGTATATAAAAAAAATATTCATTATAATGCGGAAGAGGTTATATTTGCAAGAGAGTAAATGGTAATAATCATAAACTATTATGAGAATATTTTAATAAACTATAAAATATTGGTATCTAATTTTAAACACAGAATCAGATAAATAAAAAGTGTGGTATTTATAGTATATAAATTTAAATGAAAGTATATGATAAAGAATTGAATTTATTTATTATAACATTAGTATGTTTGTAAAATGGTGCGTATAATTGATCTCTTTATTAAAGATAAATCATTTATTATATTTATGATAAATTCTATCATAAAACTATTTGTTTGGTTTTAGTCTTCTTGATATGTTAAAAGTATCATAATGAGCTAATGATAAGTTTAGACGTTATGAGAGAAGTAATGTATTATACTTTATTCATTGTAAATATTTCATAAGGAGTGTCAGATTTTTAAGTAGTGGTATAGGAAAGTATATCTATAAGAAATTTTGTACCATTGTGGATGTGTTTATTCAGGTCAAATATGACAATGTATAGAATAAGTTGGAATATTTATGATATAATGGATAGTGACATTTCTAAAATCTGTAAGAGCTTGAAATAGTAGCCATGATAGAAAATTATGGTAGACACAATCATTTAGTCCATGATATCATTCTTATAATTTTATAAGATATCCATCCTACACTTTTTATCATGAAATGTCAAACTAGTATAAACATCAAAGATATAAGTAGTGGTAATAGCTAGACTTTCAAATGGTGAGAAGAATGATAAAATATGAAACAAATAGAATATTTGAGAATGTAAGAAAAGATATCTTGTGAATGTTTTATTTGATATATGAGATCAAAATACAAAATGAGAGTATAAGATATAAGTAATATAATATTGAAAGAAAACCTGATATTTATTTTTATTATTGTATGTAATGGAATAAAATGCCATATCTTAATGAATATCTAAAATAATCAAGTATTTATTTTATAATGAAATAATAAAATATAAGGAATAGATATGTTATAGAATTGTAATTTGTCAATAATATTGTATAAAGGTTAAAGATGGAGGAATTATAATGTGAATGAATATATTTGTGAAATATTTGTACTTGATAAAAATACAACTTGTACATATATATATATTAATTTATTTTAATGTAAAATAGTAAGTAATATATTAATGATAATGGGGTTAAGAAATGTATTATTAATAATGGGGTAAAGTATTGTAATTTTCTAGATCCTATCTGTAAGTTACTTCAGATTGGAGTATGAATTATTTTAGTTTGTAATAATTACCTAAAGTTTTGCTATAGTATTTTAAATATTGTTATTATAGCTAAGATATTTGTAAATTATTTTAAATTTGTATAATCTTACTATAATAAATGTTAATGTTTGTTTTAAATTAATTAAGTGTTGATAGTTTTATTTCTTGTTCCCAAGTCATTGTTAATCATCCTTGCCACACATATATAATAATGATTGAATATATTTGGAATTATCACACATAATAAATAGATAAGGTAATAAATAAGAAAAATATGATAATTATTCAATATATTGTATTTAAAAATATTAATTTAAATTTTCTGCATCATTCTCAATGATTATAGTGAAGAATTAAGTAATTAATATGCCATCATAATCCAATGTGATAGTAAATTATTTTGAAATTAATTATAGTAATTAACAGTGTTATTAATATTTATTTATTTTTTAATAGTCAATTTATAAGAAAAGTTAGTTACTAATTTAATGGTGAGGAAGTGATTAATATATTTGTTTCTTAATTATTTTAACTATAGCTGGATGTGAGCAAAATCCCTCTCTACATTTAGTTATGTGGATTAATGAGATGCTTATTTATTTAAAAAAAGTTAGTAAATAAGTAGTATAAAAATAATTTCGATAAATAGATGAGTATTATATTATTATTATTATTAAATTTATCATGGGAAATTTTAATATTCAGTATAATTTATTTATTTTGTTGTTAGTCATTGGAGTATCACTGATATTTTATTTGGAGTTAAAGTTGTGTGATATTCTTACACCATTGAAGATATGCTCTTGATATATGCTTAATGTTAAAAAGGGTACCTTACTGGATGATTGGATAATAAGTCTCATGATTATTGTTTCATTGTTAAACAATTCATTTATTATATTAGGCATGGAATGATTCAGATTGGTATTGTTAGAATTATTATATAAAAAAAGAATTCTGATAAGATTGAGCTATAAGTTTTTTTTATATCTGCCATTAATAATGATTGGTCCTCATCTGGTTAGGTTACAATATATATATATATATAAAATTAAGAGCGTGCTAATAGCTCTAAACAAGCTTTTTTTTTTTATTTATGATAAATGCTACTACAAGAGAAGGCATTCAAATCATTTTTATCTTGGATTGTCCCCATCCCCAGACCGGTTTCGACCTATGGGTCTCTTCAGTGAGGAGTTGGGACATTAGATCTAAAAAACCAACTCAAGCAAAACATTTAACTTAAACATGGC
>JAQFVV010015767.1:0-11553 GCA_028023455.1 Epiperipatus broadwayi
CAATCAGAGAAAAAAACACACCACCAATAGGCAGTCAAGAAAATTGACTTTTTAAAAAAAATATAACGCTATATGCGGATGTTTTTAGAACTACAATTTTAAACATTGAATTTCCTATCAAATAAGCCTAAAATGAAGAAATTGCGACCAAAATTGACCAAGAGATGGTGCATGCTATGTCCAAAATTTTTTGTGCTACAGGGTCTTTTCGTAATAATCAGTTGACTGGTTACTTACACTTTAGCTTGTAGATATTACTATAAAAATTATTTAAAGGTATTGAGAATATTGAGAGTGAAAATCTCTCTGACTACTACACAATATTAAATTTTTTTAATAGAAACTCAAATGCTTAAATGTTAATCATTTGATTTCCATAAGATTTTTAACATTATTTCTGTGATGTTTAGAGAGATCTTTCTTTTTTTAATGCATTTATATTATATTCATGCCATATGTTTGTATTATTAAAAGAATTATTGGAATTTAAAATATTCAGTTTTAAAATTTTTCTAATTTTGTTGATATAAATTAGTGTGTGGATTGAAATCCTGATTATTCAGCATTAAATAGAAAAAGAACACATATCAATATTGATTTAAAATAAAAAAAGAATATAACAATTATAAGGTAGTTATAGTAATGGGCTTTAATTTATCATACATTTTATATGTGTCAGTGATATGATTTTATATTGGTGAATACATTTCAATTAAGACTAGCTCTTATATCAAACATATACTTAAGACATTTGGCAGTTAAAATCCATGCTATATTTTCGTGGAACAATTTTTTTCTGATAGGACAAGCATTCCATAGTTTTTTCAATTCCATCTACTTTTTTTTAATATTTATTGATACACATTATGCAAATTCACTTTATAATTGTGTTTTTAGCAAGCACTTATTCACAACAATGATCTTTTAATAAATACTTTGATTATTAATCATTTCTATTAAGTTAGAAATATTTTATTTAACTTTAGATTTTTTAATTTTAATAAAATTTAAAATATATCTATAATATTTTTTATAAGTGCATATCTCATATTTTAGCTTCCATTTTTTTATTCATGCTTCAATTTTATATTTTTAGCAATTATAATTAATGTATATAAATAAGTAATCAAATGGCTTTATCATCTGAGCATTCATAAAAAGTTGAGTCCTGGAAGTGATAGAGTTTGGCATGATCTATTAACTTTAAGATTAAGTCTGTCACTTTAAACATACAGGGTACAATTATTATATTTCAAGCATAGAACTGCAAACATTAAGAAAATATATACTAATGGCTTTTTTTAGATGCATTTTGTGTAATCAAGTCTTTCATTTTGATCATGTTTTATATAGTTCTTCAAATGCATAAATATATAATAAATTTATGAAATATACATCAATAATATATCATTAATAATAAGTATATGGGGATTAGTTCAATGGATGAGACCTGGTGGTTAAATGCATTTTAAGAGCAATTAATACACTTTTTGCCAACACCTAACAGGCATGTGTACAGAATGTAAAAATAGATATTAATTATAATTTTCTAAAAATATAAGATTATAGCTTATAAGTTAAAAAATGAATATTTAAAAAATATCAGATTATAAAGAATATGTTAATTTTTGATAATGTGTTTAAACTAAAGTTAAATAAAATGTAATATTTTATTCCTTAATTAATAATGGTTAATCATTTATGCATTTACTGAAATATAATCGATATGAATTAAATCATTGCTATAAAACATGAATTATGAAGTAATATTTATGAAATTGTTAATGAATCATAAACAGGAAAAAAGCAATTATATAAAGTTCATAATGATAAAACAAAAAATACAAGAGCAGCAGCAACTGATTGTATTTTTTATATTTATATACATTAAATAATGAACTCCTCATCAATATTTTTGAGTGATTATGTCCCAAATAAAAATGCAGAGATAAAACAGTTCTCTATTGTGAATCAGCAAACTTACTTTACAAAAAGGACCTTGTAATATTCTCCGATAACTACAAGAATTCACTTACTTCTTTTACACATATCATCTAAGACAATGTGATGCCAAATATTTCATTGAACAAAGTTTTCTACTTCTTTAGTGATGAATGTACATGTCTATATAATTAGTCATTAACTTATTTGACATTTATAGATTTATGTTTCATGTGTGTAAGAAATTGTAATTGATATAATCTTTGTTAATTGTTCAAGTATTTATTTTTGATTTCTCAATTTTAAAAGTTTTTATTATAATATTGTTAATTTTTTTTTCAATAAATAAACAAATAGTTGTATTGTCAATTGTTCTGAATGTGTGTAATATTTGATGACCCAAGTCATGTGTTAAACACAATAATCCCATTTAATTAAGCAAACCAAGTCTTTTTTTTAACTTTTTTCAATAAAAGGTCTGTCTAAAGTTTGCTACTCTAACACTTCACTAAGCCTCGTAGGACAATTAATTATGATAATCTTTCACTCTACCAATGTATCAAAGTGCACAAGGCAATAAGTATATCAGTACATATGTATTAGTCTGGCACTCAAATTTTAGCCTTCATTACTTATGATTATTTATGATTGCTAAATATTTGAAAGTATGTTTTATTTAATTAATTAAGTAAAGATTTAAAGAATCTTTTTTAACAAAGTTGCATATAACAAGCCCATTTTCTGTTATTAATGACAATTTATTTATCATGGCAAAAGATGATTTATCTTTAAAGTATAAGCTGGTCAAAGATAGCTAGAAGTTAATAAAGCATGTATAGTAGATATAAAAGTACTATAGAGATCTTCAACAAATTATCTTTGAAAGCTAAATATATAAGTATAATGCATAATAATAATTTTGTAATAAATAACAAAAAATGTCATATATATATTTATATAATTATATAATGTCATATATATATATATTGTAAGCGGACCACCATACAACCTTATTATTGATTGTAAGAATCTAATTTTCAGATGAGCATGTTGCAGGAAAGAACTATTGATTGGCATTCCCCAATGCAGATGTTAACCCCCCTCATACTAATAATATTTCCTGCTCATCAGAGAATGTAGTACCATATAGACTGGACATAAATTTAGACATTATATGGATTTCAAATGCTTATCTCAGTTTAACAGCACCACTAAATGCTCCATCTCACTATAACCTGACTTACCTAGGTCTAGTTATTCCAGACATACTCATCTGAAAATTAATGAGATTCTCATGAACAAGTGCACTGAATGATGATGCAATAAAACACAAAATAGGTTACAACTGGACAACTGAATTTAAATTTTAGTAATTTAAACAATTTTATTTAATAACAATCTAATTTGCAAGTTCTATATAAAGTTCATTCCTATCCATGTGATGACTCATTTTCATTTCATTTATGAAAAGGTGGGAAGCAGTTTAGTTAGTTACTTCACAGAGAGGAGTGCATTTATGTGCATAAGTTTCATTATTTTTTTCCCACAAAGTCAATATTCAGGTAAGTATTAAGCATTTGTAATTTTATATCAATATGCAGGTAAGCATTTAGAGTCCATATAGTATTTCATTACATTTACCAAATCCAGTAATGTGGTTTACATTACTCCCACAAAATCAATATTCAGGTAAGCATTAAGCATTGGTCATTTTACATCATTACACAGGTAAGCATTTAGAGCCCATATAGTATTTCATTACATTTATCAAATCCAGTAATGTGGTTTAAATTACTCCCACAAAATCAATATTCAGGTAAGTATTAAGCATTTGTAATTTTATATCAATATGCAGATAAGCATTTAGAGTCCATACAATATTTCATTACATTTATCAAATCCAGTAATGTGGTTTAAATTACTCCCATAAAATCAATATTCAGGTAAGTATTAAGCATTTGTAATTTTATATCAATATGCAGGTAAGCATTTAGAGTCCATATAATATTTCATTAAATTTATCAAATCCAGTAATGTGGTTTAAATTACTCCCATAAAATCAATATTCAGGTAAGTATTAAGCATTTGTAATTTTATATCAATATGCAGGTAAGCATTTAGAGTCCATATAGTATTTCATTAAATTTATCAAATCCAGTAATGTGGTTTAAATTACTCCCACAAAATCAATATTCAGATAAGTATTAAGCATTTGTAATTTTATATCAACATGCAGATAAGCATTTAGAGTCCATATAGTATTTCATTAAATTTATCAAATCCAGTAATGTGGTTTAAATTACTCCCACAAAATCAATATTCAGATGAGCATTAAGCATTGGTCATTTTATATCAACATGCAGATAAGCATTTAGAGACCATATAATATTTCATTAAATTCATTAAATCCAGTAATGTGGTTTAAATTACTTCCACAAAATCAACATTCAGGTAAGTATTAAGCATTTGTAATTTTACATTAATATGCAGATAAGCATTTTCATTTATACTTTATCAAGAATAAACGATTTTCATAATTTTAGTATGATTTTAATTTCATTTATAATTTATCGATAATAAATGTATTTTCATGTAGCTATATTTATTAATAATTCTTTTTTTTATTTATTTATAATAAAGACGTTTTGTTTGACTTTTAAAAACACATATAATTTTTTTAAAGAAAGGTTTTTTGTCTTGTTTTTAAAAACACAAATAGTATCAAATATTTTTATAAAATCATTACCTTTATTTATCCAGTTTGTTCCTTCAAAAAGGGGTCATTTTATTTAAGCTGAATGGCATTAATCCCTTTCATGATTGTTATCCAGGCAAATCTTGAAAAATCATGGCTTAGAATGAAGAGAAAAGCTGTGACTGTTTAGGCTTTCATCGTCAAGTTTTCCTTAATAAGCTTTCTTTTTCCATCATTAACAGAGGTTCTTTAATATCCTTTTAAAATTGAAATCTTTTTTTTTTTTTCAAAATTCTTCTTTAACAGCTACTTGAAAAATATCTCTCTGGAAAAACTTTTTAAAACTCTTTCAAAGTCTCTTGTTTTAAAAGTCAAATCTAATCTGCACTGAACCTGCAACTTGACTATTTATATCTGCTCTCTCTAGATTGATTAAACAGCCTTTTCCCACTGTACCTAATCTAGCATCCCACTGCTCTCATTTAAGTCCGATTGCCTTTCTTTTCATAATGATTGGATAATCTACTATTTTAGTGGGATAGATAAGAAAGCATAAAGATTAAGCCATGTTTTTTCAATTTATTAAGACCGCCTCAAGTGATATAACACTTTATTTAAAAACATCGTTCCAAAAATTAAAAATATAATCATTTAATATTTCAGCTTTAAATAACTGCTAGCTTTTATTTACATCATAATTTGAAACTATAAAATCAATAATGATTTTCTTTTAACTATAAACTTTTTTACTTTATTTTTTTTTTTAATTTGATCAAATCATGCTAGTCTTTTTTAAACGGGGGGGGGGGGATCTTTTGAATTTATATATACACGGGAAACAGTATATCTGTTTCAATATATATATAAGTTAAATAATAAGTGTAATAATGCTAAAATTCCAACTCTTGTTAAAAGAAGGTTGCGCCTTGGTAGCAGATTGACATTGTTGATTGTTATTGATATTAGGATTGTATAAGTGTTAGTAACAAGACAACACTTAGACAATCCCAATATCAATAACAATTAACAATTTTAAACTGTTGCTCAAGGCAACCTCCATTTAATAATAAAGGTGGAATCCCACCTTTATTTATGTTCCATTATATTTATATAGACACTAAAGATTGCAACTTGACCATAAAGATTAAAATTATTGTTAGAAAGATGTTTAAATTAATCTCCTTAAACAGGTACTTTTAACCTGTTCTGAATGCAGACTAATAAATGGTCAATTATAACATTACAAACTGCATTTATAATTTTCATATTGCATCCAAAGTATTATTTAAATAATAAGTGTAATAAGGTTCAAGGCTACTTTGGTTTATAAGTAACCATTAGAAACCAGTCAACATTTAGACAATCAAATGAAAATAGAATCAAATAACACAATTCACTAAAAATCCTGGATATAAATTTCTTATTCATAGAAAAAAAGAACAAACAGTTATTAGAGCAGCTGTAGTAAAAAATTCAGTATTCTGTACAAGTATTAATAATTGTTAGTATTTAACAATAAACCTGCTCTGGCCCAATTAAACATATATTAAAAAAATAATGTTGCATTTTATGACATATTATTTAATTTGGTAGGGGATGAGGGCATACAACTTAATTTTGTAGGCAATTTTATAATTTTTGTAAAAATATGTAAATGTACTTTATAGAAGTTTTTTATTAATTTCTTTTAATTAAATGTTGTTTTAAAGACTTTATAGAGATAATGAAAGTGATGATATTATAATATGCAATAGATTGTGGTTGAAAATTGAGAAAAGCTTAATATATTTTTTTAGTGTTTCTTTTTTTTTTTTTGTCTTATATAATTTGACACTAATGAAGAAGAATATTTCTTTAGTGTAATTTTCACAACACTACCCTCACTGAAGGTAGGAATTGGTTTCTATCCACTTTTGACATCTTGTGGAGGGATATAATCATAAACAAATAAAATGATGTATATTCCCAAGGTGCACATTTCCTGCTGAGCCAGTAACCATCAGTTAACCCAGACCACAATCATTTACCCATATCTTTATCTATGTTCAGTATTCATAAATAACAAATTATTACAATTTAATTGATAAGTGTCAAACTTGATGCCATAACAATTTTGACACAAACCACTTAATGGAAATATCATAGGTATTATATATATATATATATATATATATATATATATATATATATATATATATATATATATATATATATATATATATATATATATATATATATATATATATATATCACATGTCTTTAATCATGTGTTTATAATTACATTCCTCCACAAGGTATTAAATGTAAATAGAAACCAGGCCCTACTTTGTGTGAGCATAATGTTGTAAAAATTATACTACATAAATATTGTTCATTATTGAATAATCTCTAGTCCAATGAATGACTAATAAAAATTATTGATAAACTTCCATTAAGATGGAAGGTGTCAAAGTTGTGAGAGCAGCAGGTTTGACATTTATCAATCAAATGGTAATAATTTGCTGTCTATATATATTAACCAAATATATATGCAAGAGATTGTGGTCTGGGGCAATTGATGAGTACTGGCTCAGCATGAAATCTTCTTGATGATCACATAACTTTTTTATATGTCATTGGTCATATGTTATAATTACATCCTCCACAAGATCTAAAAGTGGATAGAAGCTAGTCCCTATTTTGAATATGAATGGTGTCATGAAAATTATACTACAGAAATATTATTCATTATTGAATAATTTTTAGTCTAATAAATAATCAATAAAAATTATTAATATGTTTCCATTAAGTGATTTGTGTCAAATTTATGAGAGCAGCAAATGTGATACATATCACTTAAACTGTGGTAATTTTCTATATATGTACACTGAATAAAGATAAAATTTGTGTAAAGGTTTATTGTTTGGACCAACTGATGATTGCTGTTTCAGCATAAAATGTATATCTTGAGGTTAATGCATCTTTTTTATATGTCTTTGGTCACATGCTTATGATTACTTCTCCCCACAAGATGTTAAATGTGGATAGAAACCAATCTCTACATTATGTGAGAGTAATGTCATGAAAATTACACTACAGAAATATTATTAATTATTGAATAATTTCTCGTCTAATGTATGACTAATAAAAATTATTATTAATAAGCCATTTTTTGTTATTGCATCTTATAATCTTTTCTTTTTTTGGCAATAAATAATCTGCTTTTAGAAATAAAACTTAGAAAGAAACATCTACCCTAAAAAATGTTGAAAATGTAACGTGTTAAATTGGGGGAATGTTAAAACTTACATATGTGGGTTTGATTGGATTCTTTTCTAATTTTATCCAATTTTAATATAATGTTATTGAAATTTCTAAAAATACTCTGTATATTGTAACAATTTGGATGTAAGAAATAATATGGAAAATAAGAAAACATCATCATATCAAATAAATAAATCAAATGAATATCAAAACAATGCATTGACAAATAGTCAATGAACAAATATAAAATAAATAAATATAAATAGGAATACAGAATAAATAAATAAATATATATATATAGTAATAATAACAAATCAGATGTCACATGACTTATATATAGCTTGCACTTACAAATATGTAAAATTAAGAGCGTGCTAATAGCTGTAAACAAGCTTTTTTTTTTTATTTATGATAAATGCTACTACAAGAGAAGGCATTCAAATCATTTTTATCTTGGATTGTCCCCATCCCCAGACCGGTTTCGACCTATGGGTCTCTTCAGTGAGGAGTTGGGACATTAGATCTAAAAAACCAACTCAAGCAAAGCATTTATCTAAAAGATAATTGTTAGAAGAAGATCTGAAACTTTTAGACATCTACATGTCTTTAAAGTCAGTTCTCCAACTGAAAAAAATCATATGGGCCTGAACTTAATTCAGATACTCCATATATTAGTAGGCTTAGCTCTTTAATTTAGCTAAAGCCACAACAGCAAAATAATAATAGTAATAATAACAAGTCAGATGTCACATGACTTATATATAGCTTGCACTTGCAAATATGTAAAATTAAGAGTGTGCTAATAGCTCTAAACAAGCTTTTTTTTTTATTTATGATAAATGCTACTACAAAAGAAGGCATTCAAATCATTTTTATCTTGGATTGTCCCCATCTCCAGACCGGTTTCGACCTATGGGTCTCTTCAGTGAGGAGTTGGGACATTAGATCTAAAAAACCAACTCAAGCAAAGCATCTAAAAGATAATTGTTAAAAGAAGATCTGAAAAAAGCTTGTTTAGAGCTATTAGCTAACTCTTAATTTTACATATTTGTAAGTGCAAGCTATATATAAGTCATGTGACATCTGACTTGTTATTATTACCATTATTATTTTGCTGTTGTGGTTTTAGCTAAATTAAAGAGCTAAGCCTACTAATATATGGAGTATCTGAATTAAGTTCAGGCCCATATGATTTTTTCAGTTGGAGAGCTGACTTTAAAGACATGTAGGTGTCTAAAAGTTTCAGATCTTCTTCTAACAATTATCTTTTAGATAAATGCTTTGCTTGAGTTGGTTTTTTAGATCTAATGTCCCAACTCCTCACTGAAGAGACCCATAGGGCGAAACCGGTCTGGGAATGGGGACAATCCAAGATAAAAATGATTTGAATGCCTTCTCCTGTAGTAGCATTTACCATAAATAAAAAAAAAGCTTGTTTAGAGCTATTAGCACGTTCTTAATTTTACATATTTGTAAGTGCAAGCTATATATAAGTCATGTGACATCTGACTTGTTATTATTACTATTATTATTTTGCTGTTGTGGCTTTAGCTAAATTAAAGAGCTAAGCCTACTAATATATGGAGTATCTGAATTAAGTTCAGGCCCATATGATTTTTTCAGTTGGAGAGCTGACTTTAAAGACATGTAGATGTCTAAAAGTTTCAGATCTTCTTCTAACAATTATCTTTTAGATAAATGCTTTGCTTGAGTTGGTTTTTTAGATCTAATGTCCCAACTCCTCACTGAAGAGACCCATAGGTCGAAACTGATCTGGGGATGGGGACAATCCAAGATAAAAATGATTTGAATGCCTTCTCTTGTAGTAGCATTTATCATAAATAAAAAAAGCTTGTTTAGAGCTATTAGCATGCTCTTAATTTTACATATTTGTAAGTGCAAGCTATATATAAGTCATGTGACATCTGACTTGTTATTATTACTATTATTATTTTGCTGTTGTGGCTTTAGCTGAATTAAAGAGCTAAGCCTACTAATATATGGAGTATCTGAATTAAGTTCAGGCCCATATGATTTTTTCAGTTGGAGAGCTGACTTTAAAAACATGTAGATGTCTAAAAGTTTCAGATCTTCTTCTAACAATTATCTTTTAGATAAATGCTTTGCTTGAGTTGGTTTTTTAGATCTAATGTCCCAACTCCTCACTGAAGAGACCCATAGGTCGAAACAGGTCTGGGGATGGGGACAATCCAAGATAAAAATGATTTGAATGCCTTCTCTTGTAGTAGCATTTATCATAAAAAAAAGCTTGTTTAGAGCTATTAGCACGCTCATAATTTTACATATTTGTAAGTGCAAGCTATATATAAGTCATGTGACATCTGACTTGTTATTATTACTATTATTATTTTGCTGTTGTGGCTTTAGCTAAATTAAAAAGCTAAGCCTACTAATATATGGAGTATCTGAATTAAGTTCAGGCCCATATGATTTTTTCAGTTGGAGAGCTGACTTTAAAGACATGTAGATGTCTAAAAGTTTCAGATCTTCTTCTAACAATTATCTTTTAGATAAATGCTTTGCTTGAGTTGGTTTTTTAGATCTAATGTCCCAACTCCTCACTGAAGAGACCCATAGGTCGAAACCGATCTGGGGATGGGGACAATCCAAGATAAAAATGATTTGAATGCCTTCTCTTGTAGTAGCATTTATCATAAAAAAAAAGCTTGTTTAGAGCTATTAGCACGCTCTTAATTATATATATATATATATATATATATATATAAGGAGCATGAGTAAGAGAGAATCAGCATAATATAAGTAGTTATAACAATTATACTTATAAGCAACATCACCAGCCTTACATAAGAATAATCAATAGTCATCTCTTGTGACTGGATTAAAAATAAATAACTAGTCAATTCCAAATTTAGAGTGTGATATACAACAATCATCTGAATACACATACTTAAGTACTAAAGTAACTATTATAATAAATAACTCCAGGATCATCATACACATCATCAATGCTCTAGCTATTGAGAACTATGCAAGAATAAAACAATTATAAATTAATTTTCTCTAAAAGAATATAAAACGCCATGAAATGATTTTAAAAATGCATCCAGAACTGAATCTGTATGTCCAAACACAAACATGCATCCCTACATCTATATAAACTAATTATCATTGCTTATTGACTAGTTTGGGAAACAAAGACACTAGAGACTGTAACTATGAACAAGAGAAAGTGTACATAAATATGTTTAAACTATTTTAATCGAAATATGCATATTGGGATAGTTTACTAATTCTTTAAAATACTAATCTAAAATAAAATTCAGTCACACACACTACTTATTTATAGAACAATTAGCTAATAAAGACATTAACACAACTATTTTTTTATAATTATTTAACTTACTTATAAAGACATTAACACAACTATTTTTTTATAATTATTTAACTTACTTATACTAAATGTACTCTAAATGCATTTCTTATATATCTAAATAAAGAAATTTGTTTGTAGGATTTTTCAGTGTACATTTGTACTCCACTCTATCTCAAGCAACCATTACACTTGATCACATAAATCTGGAAAACATGAGATCCCAAATATATATATATATATATATATATATATATATATATATATATATATATATATATATATATATATATATATATTATAAAGTTTTCTGTATTTCTTG
>JAQFVV010015768.1:0-11547 GCA_028023455.1 Epiperipatus broadwayi
GCTTAAAAATCCACATAACTTATTCTGGATTAGTCAGATGAGACTTACTGTAGCAATTGTAATACAAAAGCTTCATTACTCATATTCCTCCAAATGCTAAGGCTATAGCAAACATTTACCTTTTACAAATACATATGGGCATACACTGGAAGAAATGATACATGGTTTTGAAGAATTGCTATGATAATAGTGCAAACAATGCCGGCAATTTATTAACATTAGTTACAACAAATCATCCATTTTAAAAACGTGTGAGAAAAAAACTGATAAATTATCATTGTTTGAAAAAGGTCAAATTGATGGAGTCTGATTTACTAGAGTCAATATTCAAAATTAATATCTTAATCATGTTAACTTAGTACTTGTTATTGATTATTTAAAAAAAGAAGTTGAATTAATGTGTTATACCTAAAAAATGATTTAGTAATACTACTATTATTGTCAATCCAATTTTTCAATTACAACAGAGCTCTCAAATGCTTATCTCAGCTCTTCCCTTCATGGATATCCAAAATCTGTGAATTATATTGAAAGCTAGATAAAATACATTTTAATATATACACATATATATTAACATATGTATACAATAAGAGTAAGAATGGTTAAAAGAAGGTTGCCATGACAACAGTTTGAAATTGATGATTGATATTAATATTGGGATTTGTTGACTGGCTTTTAATGGATATATATATATAAACATTAAAAGCCTAAAGCTAAACTAGTCAATAAAATAAACAAAATTACTCCAAATTCACAACTCAACAAGATCAGATAAAGAAAATAAACTCTAAAACACAATCAATAGTTCCACTCCTACAAGCAGATTGCTCAAGTGTAAAGAACTATAGGATAAATTTTAAAAACCTTTACACTATATCAGCAACACTACCTTAAATGCAAAGAATCTCATCAAAATGTACACATTAAAAGCCTAAAGATGAATTAGTCAATAAAATAATCAAAATTACCCCAAATTCACAACTCAATCAGACTAGCCAAAAAAACCCTCTAAAACACAACCAATGGTTTCACTGCTACAAACAGACTTCCCAAGTGTAAAAAACCATAAAATAAATCAAACAAAAACCTTTATACTAGATCATATTTTATTTTGTCATTCGATGAGATTCTTTGCATTTAAGGTAGTATTGCTGAGATACTGTAAAGTTTTTGTTTTATTTATCTTCTAGTCTTTTACACTTGAGACATCGATTTGCATCAGTGAAACCATTGGGTGTGCTTCAGAGTTTATTTTCTTTGACCAGTCTGGTTAAGTTGTGAATTTGGGATAATTTTGATATATATATAAAGCCTTTTTGGGGGTTAAACCATGTATTACTTTGTTTAAATTCCTGACATTTGGACAAAATATTATTCATCAATGTCAAGTTAAGATCTTAATAAAAAACTTTTATGTCTTGAGTAATAATGAGATTGAGTGTAAAATAAAATAAAAATCATTTGTATATATATATATTTCATGGTTGATTATTCAGAATAGATGGATTAACGAAATTTTTACTGCCTTCAGTTTTAAATTTTGTTATTCCACCTATTTTGAAAAATCAATCATCAAATATATATAAGAATGATTATTCTTTATTTCATACTCAAGATCATTATTACTTAAGACATAGTAGTTCTTTATCAAGACATTAATCTTGGCAATGTTAAAAGATATTTCATCGAAACATCAAGAATTTAAACAAAATAATACATGGTTTAATCCAAGAAAGATTTATATTTATTATGTAAACACCGAAAAATTAAGTATGAATTTATATTTCCCATGAAAGTTTGAATTATGCCATATATGAGAATTTTACTGCCATCTTTATCATAATGCTTTCGCCCTTGTTTAAAACATTTTCTAGATTTGTTAAGCCTTATATATTTCCAGGACATTTAATACAAACAGCCATTTTGTTATGGTTGAACAATTTAGTGTAGTGGAAGGTACTAAAAGACTTTTTAACAGTGTTTAATTACATTAGTTAGTCCAGAGATTATATATAAGTTAAAAAAACTATATTTATTATATTACAAATACAGCTAAATCCTTACTAACTTATACATTAAAATTGCTGTAATAAATGTTATTGTCTGGTCTATTATAAATCCTTTATAAGAGAGAATTCTGAATCAAGCAAACAATCTCACAAGGTATGACATCCAAATTGAAATTTTTCACTAACAAAAGCAGCAACATATTTCTACTATAAAATATTAAACATTCAATTTTTTAATATTAACAAACTTTATAAGTTAAAGTATACTATGAGACAACTAAGCTAATCAACTTTTCCTTAGATTGAATTTATTCTAACTTAATAAGCATTATTATAAGTTTGTATTGTATTTTGTGCTTTACAATCGAATCAATTTTTGATTTATTATTTATAAGGTAAAATAATTGATCTATTGTGTAGAAGCAGTAGCAAAGAAGAAATAAATGAAGAGTATACTGTCAGAAACATGTCCCATAAGGGTTAATTGGCTGTTTTATTAATGCCTTATGGTAGTTTGTAAAGTTTGATACTAATGGAAAATTGATTATCTGGCTTACTTAAAAATATTGAAAGTAATTTATTTAGTAACACTCTTGCATACGTGATTTTAATTCTTTTTGTATCTTAAGTCATGAATAATATTTAATTCTGTATCATATACATGTTCAATATATATATAATCAAAACTACCCCAAATCCAAAATTAAACAAGACCAGCATAAAAATAATATTAAAACACAACCTAAGGTTTCACTGCTACAAGCAGACATCTTAAGTATAAAGAACTGCAAAAACTACACAATATATATAATATTAAAAACTACCCACAAATCCATTCACTTCTCATCCACCCTTAATATTAAAAGAACTCTTAAATAAGTTAATTGCTTCAGAATAATAAATTTTCATTAATAAAGACTCTTTAATTCTTCTTTTGATTTCATTTCTCTCAAAGAAGACAACCTTAGCTTCATCAAAATCAATAGTGTGGCCTGTATCTTTTTCATGGACATACAAAGCAGAACTAAATCTTTCATTTAAACTCAAAATACTCTGACCTATGTAAACCTTCTTACAAAATAAACAAGGAATAAAATATACTACACCAGGAATAGTCTTTCTATCAAAAACTTCTTTTGTATTATTTAATAAATTATTCAATGTAACACCCCTTTTCCAAGCAATTTTCTTATTTCCAAACAATTTACTATTTCCACACTCAATTTTATAAGAAGACCATTTAAATGGCAAAGAAATAAAATCATGTTTTTCTTTAACCGTTATATCCTTACAAATATTACTATTAAATAAAATACTTTTAACAAATTTATTAGAGTATCCAACACTCAAGTAATCTTTATAAAATTGATATCAATTTTATAAAGATTACTTGAGTGTTGGATACTCTAATAAATTTGTTAAAAGTATTTTATTTAATAGTAATATTTGTAAGGATGTAAAGGTTAAAGAAAAACATGATTTTATTTCTTTGCCATTTAAATGGTCTTCTTATAAAATTGAGTGTGGAAATAGTAAATTGTTTGGAAATAAGAAAATTGCTTGGAAAAGGGGTGTCACATTGAATAATTTATTAAATAATACAAAAGAAGTTTTTGATAGAAAGACTATTCCTGGTGTAGTATATTTTATTCCTTGTTTATTTTGTAAGAAGGTTTACATAGGTCAGAGTAGTTTGAGTTTAAATAAAAGATTAAAGGTTCATAAAAATAGAGTTAAAAATAGATATCTTAGTTCTGCTTTGTATGTCCATGAAAAAGATACAGGCCACACTATTGATTTTGATGAAGCTAAGGTTGTCTTCTTTGAGAGAAATGAAATCAAAAGAAGAATTAAAGAGTCTTTATTAATGAAAATTTATTATTCTGAAGCAATTAACTTATTTAAGAGTTCTTTTAATATTAAGGGTGGATGGGAAGTGAATGGATTTGTGGGTAGTTTTTAATATTATATATATTGTGTAGTTTTTGTAGTTCTTTACACTTGAGAAGTCTGCTTGTAGCAGTGAAACCTTAGGTTGTGTTTTAATATTATTTTTATGCTGATCTTGTTTAATTTTGGATTTGGGGTAGTTTTGATTATATATTGACTAGTTTAGCTTTATGCTTGTAATGTTTATATATATAATATTTTCCATGGATGTTTTAAATGGAAATATGTTTAATGTTTGGAGCTATAATTATTTAATTAGAAAACACTTTACCTAGAATAGTAGCTAATGAAGGCCAACTACCTCCGCTAAGACTTAAAGCAAAACTTCTCATTAAGTAGTTAGTCTAGTCATTAAAAAAATCTAAACAGAAAAAAACAATTGCTTATGTGATTGAATATATAAGATAAAAAATGGTGCTTCTCATACAGATAGACAAGCATGTGAAGTTTATGAATTCTAATTTGTTTGTTTTTTTATAAATATTTCATTAGATATACATTCCTTACTAATAATTCTCCAAAACTAGAAATATTAATTTATAATGAAAGGCTTAATAACTTTATCAATCAAATTTTTTTTTTAATTAATACGAATTAAAAAGCGTATGAAACACTTGAACGAGAAGCTATACAGATTCCAAAAATTACTATATGCTAAGTGCTTTCGAGGCCATTTTCCTCATATTCATAGCGGTAATGCAAGGTGCAGAATGAGAAAATATGGCAAGGAAACAAAGCGTATGCAAATGAGCTAGATAGTCCAACGTTTGGAGATGTCAAAGCAGGTATCCCTTCTATTGATAGCGTTATTATTGCCATTAATGAAATATGCTTCTCTGATTTTCCGCTTGATGTCATTTTTCTCAATGTCAACTATTTTGGGGTTGGAGGGTTCAAACACATGTCTTATCTTCTTGGAATGTTTTAAGAACATAAACAATTGTTTACTTACTATTATAATAAATCATTAGTATTCACAACAATAGTTTTCTCTTCCATAAATAATTATTTCTTTAAAGAATTTTATCTGAGACAGAAGATAATAAATATTTTAAAAGTTTCTGATGAATCATGTCATCTTAACAAGTTATAATAGAATATTAAAATCATTGTAGTTAACACCAAGATACACTTCCAGTGCACCTCCTTCCAAATAAGAAATTGGAACCGTTCATAATGAAAAAAGTTTTTAACTGAATTAGGATAAGTTAAATGGAATATCTCTAACATTTTAGCTCCAGAAAACAAAGCTTTCATCACCTTTAGACAATTAATTGACATTTTGAATATAAATTCTTCCTTTAACACTTGATTTAGACCCCCTGATTAACTTTGGATGAGAACCAGTACCTGATATAGTTTTACATATTCATTTTTACTTTAAAAAAAAATATTAAAATTTCTTCTTTATTTTTGATTTTTCAAAATTTAAACTTTTTTTGTATGTCAAAGCGTTAACCAGGAAGCGAGCCCGGGCCAGCTGCTGGCCAGCTGCTTAAAAGGCAGCTATGCTAATCGCTAGGCCACCAATGCTTTACAAATTTAAACTTTGTCTGCAATTCTTTTGGGCAGTAGCAAAATAAACTTATCTTCCCTTCACTCTGCTTCTTTCCTTTGTGCTGCCACTGCCCTTTTGATGCACTTCCCTCTTTAATACCCTTCTCTCTAAACATGAGTGTGTGCATCCTTTTATAGCTCCATAATGTTAATCGTTCTGATTGACAGTAACCTCATTTCCTATTGATTTCTCCACCTTTAAATTAACAGTTGATTGGTCTTTATAGTCTAAATCAAAATTTAATAGTAAAATCATCAGACGATCATGTGATAGTCTAGGAATTTTTCATCAACCAAGTCATTGTGTTAAAATAAAATAATAAAAAATATATAAAATAAATATTATCTAATTTTATTAACTTCTTTAAACTTTTTAAGTTGTATCAATAAGTAAATTTAGAGTTTCATTAATATTTTATTTAATCATTTTAATTAAACAAAAATACTCTAAAATAATATTCAATATTACAAACTAAAAAAATATTTCCATTAACAAATAAATTTAAAAATTCCTACTATAAGCATGCACACTCACACATTCAGAAATCACCCATATCTTTAAATCAATTACTTTACACTTTCTTTAAATAGCAATAAAGTGATTACTTATTTTTAAATTTAAACCAATTTAGCTTAATTTCTATCTTAATTTTAATACAATTATTTAATAAATTGACAAACTATTATGATGATTCAGATTAAATAAATACTTTATTTGAATTATAATAACTATTCCTTGAATTTTAACATTTAATTAATTGTAATTAATAGTATAGTTAATTCAGGCACTAATCTAGTTATTCTAACTTCTATTAAATAATCGAAACTTCTCCAATATAATTAGAAACATTTTAGATTTAACTTATTAACGTATACTTTAATTATAAATTTAAATATTTTAGCAAAACAATAAAGTAAAACATAATATTGTTGATTCATAACAGAAATAGTTTAATCATTGATTATTTACATTTGTCTATGCTTATATAATATTACAGAGTTAGTTGAACTTAATAAATTCTTCTTAGAAAATTTATATATATATAGTTAAACATCAGCAATAATGAAACACTAGCTTTATTGGTAAAGCCAAAGGTCAAAACATATACCACTAGATATTTCTGTTATGAGTTAAAATGTACATCCCTTAGTCTTGCATTGGTGGTCAAGAGGTCAGCGTGACTGCCTTGCAAGCAGTTGACCGGGTTGTGGGTTCGTGTCCTGGCCGATGCTATGACACTTAAAAAAAATGTACATCCCTTATGTATATATACCTAATTCTCTTTTACACAATTTTTTTTTTTGCGATTTTGAAGTAGCACAAGCTTAAATATATATATATATTTCTCTTTTTACATGATTTGTTTTAAAATAACACAATCAGTTAAAAAAAACCAATACTTTGGGATTAGAGCTGCTGTGACATATTCATGATTAGAATGAAAAAAGTGACATTATTCTCTAGAAAACTTTAAAAAAATCATCTTACATTCTCAAAGTAATTCTCAGATTGTCTTAAGTTGTTATAAACATTTTTTTTAAATTCTAAATAATTTAATGCAAGTAATAAATAATAATTTATTTTCCTTTTTAGAAAATTGTAAATGTTTTTAATTTGAAGTTTATTTATAGATTTGTTTCCGAGATTGAGTTAAAACTAAAAAAAAAAAAATATGTCTAATTATCTAATTTTTTTAAAAAGTTTCATCTCTTTATTTCCCATTATTTTCAAAACAAAAATCCTTTTTTTTTTTTGCAATATTCCTACAAACAGGGAAATTTGTTTATCTACATTGTAATGGTTTTGACATTTTGCTTTGTTTGCATTTTGACATTAGGTTTTTTTTAAAAAAAAATCTTATTGGTGTTGATAGTAAAAAAAAATCAATTTTGTTTAAATTTAATTGATTGATTTGTTTAAATTTATATTTATTAATTTTGTCAAAAATAAATAGATGGTAAGTTATATATTGCAAATTTAGTGATAACAATAGTATTCCAATCATGTGCAAACATATGTATTTGTTGTCAGAAAGTGACTGTGAATAAAATCTTGGGTGCTTTTCTGCTTTACAGACAAGCAAGATGTTGCCTGTATTTTTGATAAATGCATAGCTCCAGTGATCTACAATTTCTCTTTTTGAATGTATTAGTTAAATTAAAAAAATAATAAATTAAATAAAATAAAAGTAATATATTCTGATAAATTACATTAATAATTTTTACTTCAATTTTTTTGTGATTACAATATGGAAGTGATGACACATTTTGAACTTTAAAGTTTTTGATGGCTTGTGTACAGAAACCAATGAGTGCTTTATCATGTTATTACTTTTAATTTTTTTTATTTTATAAATAAAATTTATGTTACTATAACTCATTTTTTATTTATATTCAATGCATGTGAAGTAAAATTTGATAGCATACAAAAATTATAACATTTTAACAAAAATTTTTATATGATTTATTTAATTATTTTTGTTGATTTTTCTTGGATCCAGAACCAATCTTCTTATTTTCCATATATATCATGTATTTTTCTAAACAAATTTCTTTTACACACAATTTTCAGTAAAAAAAAAGAAATAAGTATATTATATTTAGTATGTGTACATTATATATATTGTAAATGAACTTCATTTAATACATATAATTTTACTTTAAATCAATATCACACACATAGTATATGTAAGTGATTAGATATTTCTGCAGTAAGTTTATAATATATATATATATACTCTTAATGTATATAATATATTTAGTATACATATTATTTCTGGGAGCTTCCATATAATAAAAATAGCTAAATGGCTGACATTTCAGTATAATAACATACACTTTCCTCAGAGTTTCTTCTTTTTCAAATCATAAGAATATTTGTGGTAAGATTTAAAATCCTTATTTTCCCATAGCTTCTAAATATTGTTAAATTTCTTTAATATACATTTTCCATTTATTCTCTTAAACCTTTTAAAAATCTCCATATATTCCCTTAGCAGTCCCTGGTCATATTGTTCAATTTTTGTCAGAATATGTGCTTTATTAAAAATTGATGTCATGGTTAGTTAATTTAATGTGTGAATAAATAGCTGATGAATTAGATTTTTCTCTAACTGCCAAAATGTGTTCTTCCTATCTTATGTTTATTCTACAATTGGTTTATCCGAGGTATGAATATAAACAAACTCCACATGGATAACCATATACACCATGAGACTCCAAAAGAATTTTATCTTTAGGGCATGGAAATACTTCACTAATTTTTTAAAATAAAGTATAAATTGTGTGGATATTATTTTTTTAAAAAACATTATTAATTTTATCAGTTACTCTATTTATATATGGCAGAATACACCTGGGTCTCATTTTACATGATAGATAGGTTCCTCAGAAAACACGTGCAAACAAAATTGTGCAAAAATAGACGTAACTTACATTGAAAAAGGGGGGATGCAGTCTGTGATTTTTCAAAATTCGCGTAAAAGCAAAGCACCATTGTAAAATTACTTTAAAATTCGCGCAAAAAAAAAAATAAAGAAATAAAATATGACTAATAAAAAATTTCAAATTTGAAAAAAATTGATACAAGACAAACTTTTTTTAACTATAATATTTAATTTTATTTAAAATAATATATTTTTATGCATAATTTACAGTACAGTAATTTACATTTTTATACACGTTTTAATTATTATAGCTACTTGCCGAAAAACACGTTCGTTTACAAACAACTAGCGCCAACTTCATACTCATGTTGTGTTAATGGTTTTCTGGTGACAACATAATTAGTAATTAATCTTTGAGATGTTGATTTTATTAATTGTTTATGAAACTAACAACTAAAAACTAAATTCTTATTTTTGTCTTTAATTTTCAATTCCGTTTAAAAATCAAATTTTACATCACATTAATTTCAAGTCGCCATAAGTAATTTTTAAATTGCTAATTACAATTAAAAATCAGATTTTAATTTTTAATTGTCAAATTTAATTGTGCCCACTGCTATTACTGACCTTTTAAAAATAAACTTGTGGACACTAAATGATTAATAATTTATTACGTTCTTTTTTAAAAAGCAAAAACAAAAAGTGATTTAAAATGCAAAATTAACACACACAATGTTTGAACAAATTTACATTATAATCTTGTAAAATGTAATGTGTGTACACATAAAATGTGGGAATCATAATTTTAATTTCATTATTGCATAAAATCTTACTATTATAAAGCACTGAAAATATTGAAATTATTAAGATGAAAATCGAATTCCAATAATGTGCTATTACTTTCAATATAATGTAAGTGTGCAAAATTTATTATTTAAAGTAATAGCGCATTATCGGGAGTCAACTTCTGGTGAAACATGAATCACATAACTTCAAAATCATGTTAAATAAGTCTGCGTAAAAAAAGACCCAGGTGTAGTCTTAATTTTTGAAGTATCAAAATCTATTTTAGTATATAAAAAAGCCATATTAATAATCATGTAATCAAAACCATTACAAAGAAGTATCTTTTTTAGTAGCAGAGATAACTTGATGAAAATGGTTGTCATCAGAAAATCTCTTATTTCTATCTAACAATGTCTTTGCCATTGAAAATAATTGTGCTGAATGGTGAGGAAAAGAAAAATGTAGATATCTCACAATGTGTGGTTGCTTTCTATATATGCCATGGGATAAAGAAACATTCTTCTTTCTTTTAATTAAAATATCTAAAAATGAAAGTTGGTTATTATTTTCTACTTCCATAGTAAATTTGATGTTGTTGTTAAAAGAATTTAATAAAATTAAAAATTCATCAAGAGCATGCTTAACATGAGGTCAAATAACAAAGGTATTATCAATATACCTTAGACATACAAATGGTTTTTTAACTGCTGATATCAAAATTTTCTTTTCAAAGTTCTCCATAAAAATAGAAGAATGCTGGAGAAATTGGAGAACCCATAGCTAAAGCTGATACTTGTTTATACATCTGACCATCAAAAACAAAAAAAAAAATGCATTTAATAAGCATGGTTCAATCAAACTCACAACAAAGTCAGGCAATTTAATATTTTTCAAAATTTCAATAGTTTCCTTTACAGGTACATTAGTAAAAAGTGAAACAATATCAAAACTTACCAAAATATCATTTTTAGTTAATTTAATATCTTGGATAATCTCAAGATAATGATTTGCATCCTTAACATAAGATGAAATTTATGTTAAATGTGGCTGTAGAAAAGAAGCTAGAAGATGAGCTAGTGTCGGTGTTGGTGAACTAACTGCACTTACAATCAGTCTCAATGGAATATCTGGTTTGTGGATATTTGGCAAACCATATAACTTTGAATAAAAATAAGAAAGATCTTAGTTTTTAAATCTAAATCAGTAGCATAAATTAATGCTTTTATTTTTTTTCAAGACATGTCATAGGATCTCTATAATTTTTTTTATAAATGTTATCACTTAATAAATTATGTATTTTTTGTAATAATCACAAGTATTCAAAATTACTGTAGTGTTACTCTTATCTGCTGGAAGAATAGTAACCAATATATTATGTTTTAATTTAAACAAAGTTTTTCTTTCATCAACAGGCTTTATTTAGAACCCTGTACATCTTTTTACTCATTATGGCTGCCTCTGCACAATGTATTTTCAATAAAGTATTTTTAACTTTACAAACAATATTCTTAAACAGTAATTCTTATTGTGAAATAGCAAAATTAAAACATTTATTAAGAACTTTCAATTCACTATCTGATCATTTTCAATCTCATAAATTTTTGACAGCTTTTATATATTATTTTTTTAGTTTGTATACATAATTATATATATATAATAAATAAACAACTACGTTTTCTATTTTAATTGATAGATTTATTTTATTTTAAAACAGTTGTTTTTTTTTTAAAAAAAATGCTAAAGATAAAAATCCATGACTTTTTTTTAACTTTTTGTGATTGTTTTAAATAATGTGAGTTTTCTAGTTTACTTTAAAAAAAAAACAATTGTTTTAAAATTAAAATAAAAACAATTTTAAA
>JAQFVV010015769.1:0-11544 GCA_028023455.1 Epiperipatus broadwayi
TACTACTACTACTACTAATAATAATAATAATAATAATAATAATAATAATAATAATAATAATAAATAATAATAATAATAATAATAATAATAATAATAATAATAATAATAATAATAATAATAATAATAATAATAATAATAATAATAATAATAATAATAATAATAATAATAATAATAATAATAATAATAATAATAATAACAACAACAACAACAACAACAACAACAATAACATTATTTGCAATGATTCTTGAAATTGAAAAAATAGGAAAAATAGATTCCTATGAAGTTTAAGCTTTTATTGTTTAGTAGATAAAAGTCAGTGGGTTCTCATTATTGTATATAATTGTACAAATGTTAAAGAAATTATATGTGTTATATTTTGCTGTTATTATACATACTATTTCAAATTCTGGTAATAATTATTTGTTATTCATGTACATCAACTAATATTGTAAATATAGTTTTTGGAATGAAGTCTTTGTTTCAATTTAGAATAATTTTCATCACTCTGCTCACATCAAATACACAAATTATTGCTGGTATTATATAGAACAAAACTGATAGATTTAATTGTTTTGTTAAATTCAATCACAATTACTTGAATGAGAACATTTAATAGTATTATAGTTTTAATTTAAAGGTGTTTATATCTTTATAGTCACATGGAAATTTCTTATGAAAGTGAAATTTGAATTCATTTCCAAACACATTCAGAGAAGAGTATTATATGAGTATCAGATATTGGTATGAGAATATTTTAGCAGACAATATAATTAAAGTTAACAGGGTATATAAAACCAGGTAAGTTGATTATTTAGCTGACTAAGAGTTTAAATGGAAGTTATTTTGAATAATGATTATATTTTAAGATGATAATAAAAGTAGTTCGTTTTATAAGTAGTAGGTAGTTATAAGTTATAATTATGATATTGTTGGTAGAGAATATGATGATGATTTATAATTGGGGAATTTATTATCATTGTTTTAGAAGATGCATTAATTTTACTGAAATGGTTTAACATTATATTATAATGGTAGATGTGGTTATTATTAAGGTATTTGGATCTTAGTTAAATCCCTCTTATTATCCAATTATCTTCGAGGTATTGATTAGGTTTATCATATGAGGGATTATTACAGAACCCAGAGATTTGCACAGGGGTAGAAGTAGTTATTATAAAAGATATGAGATTATAATAGATTTTATTAATTTAGTGTTATTATAAAAGATATGAGAGTTATAATAGGTTTTCATTAATTTGATGTGATTAGTTCAAGATGTCATGGAAAATATATTTTGTTTTATTTTATTATTATTTAAAACCACTCTCTTGTATGTGACTTTGTAAATCTACCTTAGAGAATTATTTGATAGATAATTATAATCAATTGTTGAGTTTCATGAAATCATATTTTATATAATTTATGGTTTAATGTTAGAGCTAGGCAGTAGATAGATTCAAAGTGTATAGTAAGAAGTATGTGCAGATCCAGGGCAGACAGGTTGTAGTAGAAAAGAAAAATTTTTGATGCTCAATTATCTAGCCATATTGTAGCCTAATCTTAAAACAAAAGAAAAAAGACAAATTAAAAAGTATAATAATTATTTTTTTGTTGTTGTTGTATAAAATACACATATGGAAAGGAAATGTTTTAATATATATATATGGAATTTATATAATAAAAAACTTTTTTTTTTTAATTTTGAATTTTTAGAAAAAATAATAAAAAATTTAAATTCTACCCCCCCCCCCAAGCATCTGTGATAATTAAAAAAAATAAATTAATTTATGTATGATTGATTAGATTTTTGTTTTCCTTCTGTTTTTCTTTTTTTATAGTTGGGTAAAATTGGGATGAAAAAATAAATAAAAATTGTTTATATTAATTAAAAGTTTAAAACTCTTATTATTTTGTTATTACAAACTTTCCTGCCAGTCTAGTGCAGATCAGCAAAAACTACTGTGGATAAGTTTTGCCAGTCCACAGGACCAAAAGTTGAAGATCCCCTTTGTTCTAGATGAAGTTTATATTGCATTCAGCTATATTCTCAAATTAAAAGCAGTTAGTATCATACCTTTTTAAAATGTAAAACATTCTAGATTCCAAACTAGAATTTATCCACCCAAGCTTACCATAGAAAATTGTTCAATCCCACAAAGATTTGATTTTACAGTAGTAAACTATAGTAATGGCCCTTCAGCATTCAAAATTATATAATGATAATCATGTAATTTTACTATGTATTTGTAGAATCTTATGGAATATTCATACTTAAATGATTTTATTTAATCCTTTTATATTTTCTTATAAAAGACCCTTATTAAATAAAACAGTAACAACTCTCTCCATGCAGTAGTGCAATCCAATGCAAACTATAGTAATCAGTGAATGCTATTAAGGTTTGTTTCATCAAAATCCCCCTGTATAATGTCTACTCAATCAATATCCCCCAGACTAGTTTCTACCTTATGACTGTAAGCAGTTTGGGGTGCTGGATTGAGATTTTCAACATCCATTGATTACTATTTTAATGAAGCCTAACCTCCATGCTTCTCATATTTTTAAAGATTTTATTTATTTTTATCAAGCTGCAGTCAGAAAATTACATTAACCTGTAGACCAATCTCCTAACAATTTTACTTTTTTTTTTTTGCACAGAAAAAATTATGTATATCTTTATGTTTTGTATCAGACAGCCCTTCCCATACAAAAGTTTTCCCATGTTCTGAATCATTCCCCCCTTTTTTTAACAAAGTTTTCCTTAATGGTGGGTCATTCAAAAGGTTAGAGAAGAAAAGAACCGACCACAAAAATATCAGATATATATTGGTAATTTTGGATAATCCTATCCCTCCTAGTTTTAATTTTCTTTCTTTGTAGATTTCTAAGTTTATGGTCAATGGCTTTTTTGACCATTATCAAGCACCATTTCTGCTCATTAGCAAGAATTGTAGGGTCTATGAATAATTTGTCTGACTCAGCAGTCTTAAACTTATGCCCAGCTTAAAACTAACTCATGCTCAGGGTGTGATAGTGCAATATCTGCCAGAGAAGATGCAGAGAGTCAACTAACTTTTCAGATGAACACACTTTGTCCTTTTTTTTCTTCTGAAAGTTCTAGCTACTTTAAATTCCCACTATAGTTTGAAATAAAACTTTTTTAAAGTCCCCACGCACCCTTTCTATTTAACCGGTTCTACCTCAAATATTTGTTGGAGACATGCCAACATATACACTAATATATTATTAATTACTGATAAAGTTACACACATGTAATTGCATAACACATCTTAAAATGAATTAAATGATTTAATTGGAAATCTATTAGCATTTATTATAAGGAAAAAATGCAAAATGCACTATATTTCTTTCATTATCTAACTACCATTATTTTATTAGGATATTGCTTAATTTGTATCATTACTTTTATGATAATAATTAGTACTTATTGGAAGGTATAGATTTAAAATTAAGCTATGCAATAAATTAATTTCCTGAGATATTCACTTATTAATTTAGATAGACCATTAATTCAGTTAATTAGTTTAATATTATTTTACCATTAAAAAGTTAAGTAATGTTATATTTTATTTTGTATTTAGTTCCAACTTACTGTACAGTATAGTTAATCAGCATTACATCTTTATTTATTAATTTAATTTTCTCACACAGTAGATGATGGGAGGAAAAAGAAGCATGGACTATAACTTGTCAGTTTAAATAGTAAATCTTTACCAATTTTAATTCTGTATTTCTTTTAGGACTTAATAGATGTTTTGTTCCTATTAATCATAATATTTCCTCCCATATCTAACATGCATTTTACACCCTATAGACCTTCATAACCCCAACCCCCACTGAGCTAAGGCTAAGCTAAGGTAGAACAGCATTTTAAGAATCTCATTAATAATTTTAAAGCAAGATCAGACTAGTAATTTATTCTATGATCAATAGAATTGGTGCTCCGGGTATTTGTGGATAGGAAAGGTAGATGAGGTGTTGGGAGAGGGTTACAATATATATATTATAATAGTAACTTACAGTTGTTATTATTAGTCTAGCGTGTTTTATCTCTTGTGAAATTATTTATAAATATAAATTTTTATTTGACTATTTTATTATGTAACATATATGTACTATTTATATATACATTTAAGTTTTAAATAATATATACCTTAAGCTTTTGAGTAAAATGCCAGATTTGAAGTTAAGAATAAATACTTATATATTTTTTTTATTTTATTATTAAATCTTAATGTCAGTGGAACAATTGATAGTTGAATTAAACATGAACTTATATAACACACGAGCAGATTCGTTCGTGCTCTGGAAAATAAAAAAAAAACGAAAGAAAAAGAAAATCTTTTCTCTTTAAAAATATCATTTTTCTTCTATCAATACTACTATTTAGCGATTGGAATTTAAATATTAACTTTTTTAAATTAAAATAATTTGTGGATTCAAAGTCTGCAAGGAAAATATATTTAATTTTCTACTTAATCTTAAAGGAATAGCAATATAAAGGAAAAGAACGTCTGTTTAAGTTTTGAAACTACGTTGTTTTAACTCTTCCATTATTCTTCGGATATATATAAATTTAAGATAATTATATATATTAAGGATAAAACAATGTGCACTGAGTAGTACACTCATTATATCGTAAAAGGTTTCGAAACCAACCTTGCATGCTATTTTAAAATATTTTGAAATATTGAATATATAGAACGTCTAGTGATAATAGAGAAATGAAGATTAAGAACATCTACATTCGAAGAATATTTATTTTATTTCACATTGATCCGGTCATTGGATGTTATTAACAGTTTATCGTTTAAGGATAAATGGAATCATCATTGTACAAATGGATTGGTGATATGCTTCGTAAGAGATCTTCATTGGGATGATGAACTATAGACTTCAATATCTACTCTCAACTCTCTTATAACTAAGTTTACTTTATTATTTATTTACATATATTATAATAATGCTTATATTATTTTAATATGTTTATTATTATTATTATTATCTTTATTTCAAATTTGGCATCGCATCATATATATCTTAAAAGGAAAATTATATTTATTATTAAATATAATTAATTGAAAGCTTAACATAATTCATTAAATTAGATGAGGGATATAAAAAATAGTTATTATTTGACAGATATCTTAAACAGGATTGTATTGTGTTTACTACGTAATATTGTAAACGTTTAATGTATTTTTAATAAATAAAAATACATATAATATATAAGTTATACAATGGCAAATAATACTTATATATGGGTAATTGTGAAGCATATAAATAAGAACGGTAAATAAATTAATAAGTTACATAAATTATTAATTTTTGAACCCAGATATTGTTTTTATATATCTGTTAATTTAAGCTATTTTCTTTAATTTTTGAAAGTTTATTATAGTATTGAGTTTTATCATAGGGTATTAAATAAAAAAATATCATTTATTAATATTCTTTTAAAATGATAAAATTCATCCGTATTTATTTATTAATATTTTATTATCTATTCTATTATATTTTTTATTGTTTATTAAATATTGATTTGTTAACGTGATCTCTTTGTCTAATCATTATTGAATTATATTATATATATGCTAGTATTATAAATGTCATATGAATAATAGTTATAATTAATGCTTATATAGAGGCATATGAAATAACTTGTTTTTGAAATTATTCCTGAAAAGAGCTGATTGCAAATTCTCCGTGAGTTTAAATATCGTGGCATAATGGTGACTGAAAGAGGGATGAAAGATGGATGTCCTGGTCTAAATTGTATTTAAACTTATTTAAAGATTAATGAGCTAGCATAATAGAGGTATATATAATCATGGACTTGGTATTTCATCGATTCATTTCTAGCATTCTACTTGAAGACCCAAAGTCCGATTGTAGTGAAATCGCGTATCCTCTTTCTAAGGAATTTAATCATCTCTTTATATTTAACAAGACCAACTTAGATTTTAAATATAATCCATTCTGTTATATTTGGCGAACCTAACTATGAAGCATTAAGTTAATGATTTCTAAACATTATTTCATAATGCCTCTATATAAGCAATTAATTCATAACTGGATTATTCATATGACATTCATTATATTTATGAAACTAGGCATAAATAGTATAATATGAAAGGGCTTCGAAATAATGATTAGACAAAGAGATCACGTTAACAAATCAATATTTAATAAACAATAAAAAATATAATAGAATAGATAATAAAATATTAATAAATAAATACGGATGAATTTTATCATTTTAAAAGAATATTAATAAATGATATTTTTTATTTAATACCCTATGATAAAACTCAATACTATAATAAACTTTCAAAAATTAAAGAAAATAGCTTAAATTAACAGATATATAAAAACAATATCTGGGTTCAAAAATTAATAATTTATGTAACTTATTAATTTATTTACCGTTCTTATTTATATGCTTCACAATTACCCATATATAAGTATTATTTGCCATTGTATAACTTATATATTATATGTATTTTTAATAAATAAAAATACATTAAACGTTTACAATATTACGTAGTAAACACAATACAATCCTGTTTAAGATATCTGTCAAATAATAACTATTTTTTATATCCCTCATCTAATTTAATGAATTATGTTAAGCTTTCAATTAATTATATTTAATAATAAATATAATTTTCCTTTTAAGATATATATGATGCGATGCCAAATTTGAAATAAAGATAATAATAATAATAATAAACATATTAAAATAATATAAGCATTATTATAATATATGTAAATAAATAATAAAGGAAACTTAGTTATAAGAGAGTTGAGAGTAGATATTGAAGTCTATAGTTCATCATCCCAATGAAGATCTCTTACGAAGCATATCACCAATCCATTTGTACAATGATGATTCCATTTATCCTTAAACGATAAACTGTTAATAACATCCAATGACCGGATCAATGTGAAATAAAATAAATATTCTTCGAATGTAGATGTTCTTAATCTTCATTTCTCTATTATCACTAGACGTTCTATATATTCAATATTTCAAAATATTTTAAAATAGCATGCAAGGTTGGTTTCGAAACCTTTTACGATATAATGAGTGTACTACTCAGTGCACATTGTTTTATCCTTAATATATATAATTATCTTAAATTTATATATATCCGAAGAATAATGGAAGAGTTAAAACAACGTAGTTTCAAAACTTAAACAGACGTTCTTTTCCTTTATATTGCTATTCCTTTAAGATTAAGTAGAAAATTAAATATATTTTCCTTGCAGACTTTGAATCCACAAATTATTTTAATTTAAAAAAGTTAATATTTAAATTCCAATCGCTAAATAGTAGTATTGATAGAAGAAAAATGATATTTTTAAAGAGAAAAGATTTTCTTTTTCTTTCGTTTTTTTTTATTTTCAGAGCACGAACGAATCTGCTCGTGTGTTATATAAGTTCATGTTTAATTCAACTATCAATTGTTCCACTGACATTAAGATTTAATAATAAAATAAAAAAAATATATAAGTATTTATTCTTAACTTCAAATCTGGCATTTTACTCAAAAGCTTAAGGTATATATTATTTAAAACTTAAATGTATATATAAATAGTACATATATGTTACATAATAAAATAGTCAAATAAAAATTTATATTTATAAATAATTTCACAAGAGATAAAACACGCTAGACTAATAATAACAACTGTAAGTTACTATTATAATATATATATTGTAACCCTCTCCCAACACCTCATCTACCTTTCCTATCCACAAATACCCGGAGCACCAATTCTATTGATCATAGAATAAATTACTAGTCTGATCTTGCTTTAAAATTATTAATGAGATTCTTAAAATGCTGTTCTACCTTAGCTTAGCCTTAGCTCAGTGGGGGTTAGGGTTATGAAAGTCTATAGAGGGTGTAAAATGGGTATTAGATATGGGAGGAAATATTATGATTAATAGGAACAAAACATCTATTAAGTCCTAAAAAGAAATACAGAATTAAAATTGAGTAAAGATTTACTATTTAAATTGACAAGTTATAGTCCTATGCTTCTTTTCCTCCATCATCTACTGTGTAGAGAAAATTAAATTAATAAATAAAGATGTAATGCTGATTAACTATACTGTATAGTAAGTTGGAACTAAATACAAAATAAAATATAACAAAAAACTTTTAATGGTACAATAATTTAAACTAATTAACTGAATTAATGTCTATCTAAATTAATAAGTGAATATCTCAGGAAATTATAATTGAGTAGCTTAATTTTAAATCTATACCTTCCAATAAGTACTAATTATTATCATAAAAGTAATGATACAAATTAAGCAATATCCTAATAAAATAATGGTAGTTAGATAATGAAAGAAATATAGTGCATTTTGCATTTTTTCCTTATAATAAATGCTAATAGATTTCCAATTAAATCATTTAATTCATTTTAGAATGTGTTATGCAATTACATGTGTACTTTATCAGTAATTAATAATATATTAGTGTATATGTTGGCATGTCTCCAACAAATATTTGAGGTAGAACCGAAAGATAGGAAGGTGCGTGGGGACTTTAAAAGTTTTATTTCAAACTATGGTGGGAATTAAAGTAGCTAGAATTTCAGAAAGAAAAAAAAAGGACAAAGTGTGTTCATCTGGAAAGTTAGTTGACTCTCTGCATCTTCTCTGGCATATTGCACTATCACACCCTGAGCATGAGTTAGTTTTAAGCTGGGCATAAGTTTAAGACTGCTGAGTCAGACAAATTATTCATAGACCCTACAATTCTTGCTAATATGACAGAAATGGTGCTTGATAATAGACTCAAAAAAGCCATTGACCATAAATTTAGAAATCTACAAAGAAAGAAAATTAAAAATAGGAGAGATAGGATTATCCAAAATTACCAATATATATCTGATATTTTTGTGGGCCAGTTCCACTACTCTAACCTTTTGAATGACCCACCATTAAGGAAAACTTTGTTAAAAAAGGGGAATGATTCAGAACATGGGAAAACTTTGTATGGGAAGGAATATCTGATAAAATACAAAGATATACATAATTTTTCTGTGCAAAAAAAAAAAAAGTAAAATTGTTAGGATTAGTTCATGTTAATGTAATTTTCTGACTGCAGCTTGATAAAAATAAATAAAATCTTTAAAAAGTAAAGAATATTGAAGTTAAACCCCATTAAAATAGTAATCAATGGATAATAGAAAATCTCATCCAGTACCCCAAACTGTTTACAGTCATAAGGTTTACAGTCTGGGGATATTGGATGAGTAGGCACTATATGGGGATTTTGATAAACAAACATGATAAAATTACACAGGTTACTATAGTTTACAGTGGATTGCACTACTGCATGGAGAGAGTTGTTACTGTTTTATTTAATAAGGGTCTTTTTATAAGAAACATAAAAGGATTAAATAAAATCATTTAAGTATGAATATTCCATAAGATTCTACAAATACATAGTAAAATTACATGATTATCATTATATAATTTTGCATGCTGAAAAATTACTATAGTTTACTACTGTAAAATCAAATCTTTGTGGGATTGAACAATTTTCTATGATAAGCTTAGGTGCTGATAAATTCTGTTTGCATTCTAGAATGTTTTACATTTTAAAAGGTATGATATTAATTGCTTTTAATTTGAGAATATAGCTGAATGCAATATAAACTTCATCTAGAACAGTGATCTTCATACCCTTGGTCTGTGGACTGGCACTGGTCCACAGAAGTTTTTGCTGATCTGCACTAGACTGGCAGGAAAGTTTGTAATAACAAAAAAATAAGAGTTTAAACTTTAATTAATATAAACAATTTTTATTTATTTTTTCATCTCATTTTTTACCCAATTATTAAAAAAGCCAGAAGGGAAAACAAAATCTAATCAATCATACATAAATTAATTTATTTTTTTTAATTATCACAGACGTTTGGGGGGGGGTAGAATTAAATTTTTTATTATTTTTTCTAAAAAAATTTCAAAATTTCCCCCTTTTTTTTTATTATACAAATTCCATATATATATATTGTATTATTTCAACTTTTCATATGTGTATTTTATACAACAACAACAAAAAATAATTATTATACTTTTTAATTTGTCTTTTTTTCTTTTGTTTTAAGATTAGGCCATAATATGGCTAGACAATTGAGCATCAAAAAACTTTCTTTCTACTACAACCTGTCTGCCCTGGATCTGCACATTTCTTACTATACACTTTGAATCTATCTACTGCCTAGCTCTAACATTAAACCATAAATTATATAAAATATTATTTCATGAAACTCAACAATTGATTATAATTATCTATCAAATAATTTCTAAGGTAGATTTACAAAGTCAGTTACAAGAGAGTGGTTTTAAATAATAATAAAATAAAATAAAATATATTTTCCATGACATCTTGAATTAATCACATCAAATTAATAAAATCTATTATAATCTCATATCTTTTATAATAACATCAAATTAATAAAATCTATTATAATCTCATATCTTTTATAATAACTACTACTACCTTATGCAAATCTCAAGGTTCTTACTTATCCCCATATGATAACCTAATAATTCCTCTAAGATAATTGGATAATAAGAGGGATTTTACTAAGATCCAAATACCTTAATAATAACCACATCTAACATTATAATATAATGTTAAATCATTTCAGTAAAATTAATACATCTTTTTAACAATGATAATAAATTCCCAATTATAAATCATCATCATATTCTCTACCAATTAATATAATTATAACTTATAACTACCTACTACTTATAAAACGAACTACTTTTTATTATCATCTTAAAATATAATCATTATTCAAAAATAACTTTCATTTTAACTTTAGTCAGATAAATAATCAACTTATATGGTTTTATATACCCTGTTAACTTTAATTATATTGTCTAAAATATTCTCATACCAATATCTGATACTCTTTATACTCTTCTAGATATAATTGAAATGAATTCAAATTTACTTTCATAAGAAATTTCCATGTGACTATAAAGATATAACAATTTTTAAATTAAAACTATAATACTATTAAATGTTCTCATTCAAGTAATTGTGATTGAATTTAACAAACAATTAAATCTATCAGTTTTGTTCTATATAATACTAGCAATAATTTGTGTATTTGGATGTGACAGAGTGATGAAAATTATTCTAAATTGAAACAAAGACTTCATTCAAAAACTATATTTACAATATTAGTTTATTTACATGAATAACAATAATTATTAACAGAATTTGAAATAGTATGTATAATAACAGCAAAATATAACACATATAATTTCTTTAACATTTGTACAATTATATACAATAATGAGAACCACTGACTCCTATCTACTAAACAATAAAAGTTTTAAACTTATAGGAATCTATTTTTCCTATTTTTCAATTTCCAAGAATCATTGCAAATAATGTTATTGTTGTTGTTGTTGTTGTTGTTGTTATTATTATTATTATTATTATTATTATTATTATTATTATTATTATTATTATTATT
>JAQFVV010015770.1:0-11535 GCA_028023455.1 Epiperipatus broadwayi
TTGTACCCTCACTTCTCGATATATGATATAATTTAAAAATATGACTAGCTCAATTAAATCATTATGCTCAGCTAAAATATGTACAACTATCTTTAATATATTTTTATAATATTATAACTTATCAGATTTATTACAAACTTATCAAAAATTAATATAGTTCAATATTATGTACTAATTAAATAAATATTTACTAAAATCATGAGACTGTGAAGTGAAGTTACAATTGGTAATTGGATTTACATTGAGTCAATGTCTTTCCAAGACACTGTCTCAATGGCATAAGAATACTATTACTTCTAATTATCTCATTACTAACTCTACAGCACTCTTATGACTTTTATAAATGAACTATCTTTAATAATAATAGATAAATAAATCTCAATCTTTTGTTAAGGAAATATAATTAAACGATCTCAGGTTCTTCTAATTATCTTAAAGTAATAATAATTCATGTAGATAGGAATGATAAGGGATTTAATATCAAACCTAAATACACCTAACTTATTCTAATAACAATAACCAACAATAAAAATCTTTAGTGTATAGCTTAATCTTATCTATTTGATTATACCATTAATCATTAAGAAAATAAGTAAATCATATACATGTCTTTCATTTCCATATAGTATCTTAATTTTAAAATATACCAAAATATTATAATTTAACAATCTGTGGCAATAAATAATATTATACTCTTATATTGTGCATTATAATTACTTTGTGACCATTGTAATATTATATGTTAATGTCAATCAATTTCTATAAATTATATTAAGAAAATATTGTGTTTCTTTCTAAAAATAATAAAATAATAAATTCATATTGTGCAAATATTATGTACATTCAAATTATCTGTTGTCAAATGCTGTGGTGTAAAATAATGAATTCGACACACTTTTAAAAAAAAACAACTTAAACAAATTTATTTACATCAACTTTAACAAATAACTTATTTACACTATTTACATCACAAATGGAACTAAAGAAAATAAAACAAAAAATAAGAAAAATAATAATACAAAATTTTTACACTGTTACTATTTCCATAATCATAAGTAGATAATTTATACATTTATTAAATGTTCTATCAATAACATTTAATTAAGTTTATGACTTTAATTTTAATAAACATCATTTGTCATCAATTAATACAAGAAAAGGTTTTATGTGATATATCATTCGTGTAGCATATATGTAAATAAACAAACTTTAATAAGTAAAATGCTATTTCACTTAAGTCTTACTGCTATTTATATTATAATGTACTAGCATGTATTACATTTATTATCAGTATTATTCAAAGATCAATTAATGTATAAACTGATATAACTTTGTAATATAATAACAATTATTGTTTATAACTATTTATTTCATTCCAATATAATGTCATACTACATGTCTTATCAAAATATGCAATACGTATATGTTCTTCTAAAATAATATTTTAAATTATTCAACAATTTCAAATTTTTATAAAGTATTATATTAAATAAAATTCTATGATTCTTTTCTATTTAAATCATTACTTTTCTTTACTTGTTATTCTTATTCCTTCCTAATAAACTTCTATCTACAAAAGTCATTTTGTCCTTATTTAACTTCAGAAAAATAGATGACCAATTTTAAAAAAAATAATAATTATCCAAACTCTCTTATACCTCCTCATCTATATGCGATAAACCTTCAATCAAAATATAAATTTCTACATAAAATTAACTTACTTATCTAATAAAATAAAAAAAATAAAATATAGATTTTATATACTTCTTACTAACTTGAAAAGAAAAATAAATAACTTACACTAATAATAAATCTAATTCCTAATATTGTAACAGAAACATTAAAATTTATTCACGAAAGAATCATATAATTATTTCTAGGTTCTCATATTATGTTGTACTAAATTTACATCATCAATTTAAAATATGCATATTAAAATAAAACTGCTATTATTAATCTTATGCGTGTATATTATTTAAATATTAATACATTCATTCAACAATCAAATAACATTTGGTTGATCTAAAGAAAACATAGCAAATACATCAAATTATTATTATTACATAATTTTTACCATAAATGATACTTCAATGTACAGTCCGTCACACGATGTCCTCCAAGATTTCAGTTTTACAAAATAATTTCACATTTACACTCAACAATTATTCTTTAAAATATTACGTGTTGTATAATTATAAAATAAACTTTATGCAATAAAATGTTATATTAATATTTAGTTATTTTTTAAAAAAAAAAATGTAAATGTACCTTTCCTATCTTTAATAAATCAATAATTAATTAAATATTTATGTTAGTTAATAAATAAAAAAACATATTACATAAAATCCAACGGTGTCTTCTTTCACTTATAATTGTTCTTTTTCCTAGGCACAAATTTTCACCAAACATTACTTCCTTTTCCGGTACATCACGTGTTTTTTTTAAAAGTTTTTATGAAAAAAAATGAAAACGTTCTTTTTTTAAAAAAAAAATAAAATAAAATAAAAGTCAAAGTCAGTTCCACCATAAACAAAATAAAATTAAAATAGTTTATAGGATCCATATTCATTTCTTTAAAGAAAAAATTTTTTTAAAAGTTATTATTTTAGAATTAATCTATAATTTATAAAGTTCTTGTTTAATTATTTTAATTGATTTGGATATCCACGTATATTTGATTTGCGCATTCCTTAACAGATATTTAGGTAAGATTACTTTTAGAGTCTTCTATACGACCAGCGTTCAGACTTTAATAATATAATAATTTTTACTTATAAGTATTTCTTTACCCATTAAATTTCCAATTTATTTGCCTTTTAAAACTGTCAGAATTTAGTCTTTTACACCATAAAGACTTAACAAGGCAAGCATTTATGTAATCATTATTATTTACCATCTTTACTAAGTTATATACTTAGATTTATAATTTACAAATACTTTCTTCATAAAGAAGTATTTCTCATTCTTTTAAATATCTGTTTTATAAAAATTAATTACCATCAGCTTTTAAAATTATATAAAGTCCAAAGTATTACTTTTATGCATCTAATAACTCTCCTAGTTAATCCAGCGTTTGTTAAATTTTTAGTATAAAGTCTCCAATACATTTTATCCTTATACGATGTTTCCATGACTATTTGATAGTAAATTGAGCTTCGATCGAGACGATAGGAAATTATAATTAAAATTAACACTGCATATTTGTCGGTAAACTTTTATAAATTATTTTAAAAAACTACTCTCTAATAATTTTAAAACGATTATGAGAGCGTCTATGCTTTTACTTAGCTATTTCTAATAGCACACTTTACTTTAAAAATTTCAATCACTATCCCCTCCGAACAATTGAACCTTGGTTTTATACCGGAAGAAACTCCCACTTGATTGGTGAATTAAACAATCAACTTGCTAGCTTATTTACATATTTTACCAACAAGATAGAATTAAAAATAAATAATGACTTATTTAATATTTATTATTTATCACATTATCAAATTCTTAAATCAATCTTTATTGTTTATTTAAATCCATTAAACATTTTTTTAAAATATACTTTCTTACTTTATTTCACTTTTTAACTTTTATAAGATTATTTTTATAAATAAATTAAGTCTATTTTTCTTCGTTATCTTTTTAAGCAGTATTTTAAAAATCAGATTTAATATTTCACATTAATTATTTTTACTTTTATCTCATGATAGCCAATATAATATTTATAAATTTTATAACAGAATTTTTAAAATAGCTTTGCAACTTTACTAAAAAAAACTCCCAAGCATGTGTGTATGTGTCTAACTAACATCTGTTTTACAACAGAGCTACAAACGCTTGTAATAATCTAAAAATAAACTAACAATTCATTTTTTAAAAATAAATATTTTTAAAATAAATAATATCTTATAACAATTTTTAAAATAATAATTCGATATTATTAAAATCAAATATTAATCTTCTATTATGTACTACTAATAATTAAAATATTTATATTCATTTATTAAATATTAATTTTTATCAACAATAAATATATGCATTTAATTTTAACTTGTCTTTTTAAAACCTTTAGCTTTAAACATTCATTTATTAAATTTATTAATGCAGTATTAATTATGGCCAGTTTTCCCAACCATATACTATTATCATTCCCATTGAAACGTCTCTCTCAAACATCAGCACAATTTTCACATATCAAACACTCATGAATTACTTTAATTACACTTTTTTTAAAAGATTATCATAAATAAATTAACATCATATAGCTAAATATATCTTAAATTTAAAATTTTTTAAATAGATTGAGACAATAATTTATGGAGACCCATACAAAAGGGCACAATATATATGGTGATGAAAAAATAAAGTTTTTGGTAAGAAAAAAGGAGTGTTTTGATTGGTTTTAATGTGAAAAAAACATTACATTTTCTAAGTCATATATTTTTGGAAAGAAAAAAAGGAAAGTGTTTAACCCTTTGAAAACCAGGCGGCCATCTTTAATTTTTAGAAAAATTTACCCTAACTCTAATAACTTAGATATTTTGTGTTTGAATGTAATATATATATATAAAAATAATGTTGTAAAAGCAAGTACATATATGAAAGAATATAATGAAGCTGTTAAAATAATCATTTCATAAAGAAAAAGTTAAAAAAAATAATATTTATAACAGATTTAAGAATGTTTGTTTTTACACTGATTCACAAATCCTAAATTTTGAAATTCAAATGATAAAATGACACTTTCATAAACAGCTTCATCACATTCCTCACAAATTTACAAAAAAAATGATGTATTGGAAGTCTTACCTGAGGTAATTTTTCCCTGAGAAAATTACTAAAACAGCCAACTTGCTGTGATCCATTTTCATTCCACAGCCAGATATGTTCACTTTTGTAAATTATCTGTAAAAATATGAATGGTTTTTAGTGGAGAAAAAAGTAATAGAACAGTGTAATTCAAAAATAAATAAATAAACTCATAAAAAATAAAATGAATAAAAATAAATCAATAAAGATAATTTTTTATTATTATTAACAATGATTACATGTGTGGAAGAAAGGCTGAGTTCAAATACATGGCACTATAACACAGTGGATGGATTGATGAAGTCAGAAACTGTGTATAAAATATCCTATATTACATGAAATTCCAGTTGTGTAGCATAAACTTGTATATAAATATATTTATTATTTTGCTTAAAAGATATGAAGAAAGGCTGAGTTCAAATACATGGCACTATAATACAGAATGGATGGATTGATGAAACCAGAAAGTGTGTATAAATATCCTATATTACATGAAATTCCAGTTGTGTAGCATGAACTTGTATATAAATATATTTATTATTTTGCATAAAAAATATGAAGAAAGGCTGAGTTCAAATACATGGCACTGTAACAATAACTGGATAGATTGAAGAAGCCAGAAAATTTATACAATATCCTATATTACTTGCCTAAAATTGACACAAATCAATTGAGGGTCATAACTTTAGCACTGATGCAATAATTCGTCCATAAATTCAAACTTGGTCACGCATGATACACTATTCATATTTATAATCATGCCAAAAAATGCATTAGCTCACGCAGTGACAGATACCCCAGTCCCCAACTTTTTTCCATTCTACAGCATAATTATTTGAAAATATTATAATTTATTATTCTATAGCATATTTATTTATTTCAGTACATCGAAAATATTATAATTTATTATTATATAACATATTTATTTGTTTCAGTAAATAGAAAATATTATAATTTATAAAAATATATATATATAAGTAATTACATACTCGCGAATGTTATCAAAAAACGTTTATTTGTTTCAGTACATCGAAAATATTATAATTTATTATTATAGAACATATTTATTTGTTTCAGTAAATAGAAAATATTATAATTTATAAAATATATATATAAAAAAGTAATTACATACTCGCGAATGTTATCAAAAAAGGTTTATTTGTTTCAGTACATCGAAAATATTATAATTTATTATTATATAACATATTTATTTGTTTTAGTAAATATAAAATATTATAATTTATAAAAAAAAAGTAATTACATACCCTTGAACGTTATCGAAAAACGTAATTTGAGAAGAGAGCCCAGAATCACGGACAACTTCAACGGAAAATCACAATAAAATCTTCAGTAATTGATCCAACAATTGTGGAATAACTTTTTTACGATAAATAAAATGAGAAAAATCAAAAAAAAAAAAAAATTTTAGGTACACTTTGCTAAAAATATTCATAAAAAATCTAAAAATTGTCGTACAGAAAAAATTCTTAGAGTTTCAGGTAGATATTGAAATTGCGCAAAGAATGACGTATTGCGCGTATGTGTGACGTTTACCGTTTACGCGTAAACTCAGCTCAAAATAGAAATTTCTAGAAAAGTCGTACAAAAGTTGTACTGGGGGTCAAAGGGTTAACAGTGATGATAATATGTAGAATATATTTAAAAAAAAAAAAACACATTTGGATCATATTGAATATCTTAACCAGTTTTATTGACATATTCTCAACATCCTGCCAATTATATTTCTCATGTCCTATATGTCACAGTTCAAGAATATTGTCATTTGAATCTAGAGCTGAGAACATGGATATATTACTAATAGAAGTAGATAGTTTTCATTACAATATAGAAATTGATAATGTAAAATGAACTAGATATTAATACATGCACTGAAATCATGATATGTTCTTTATCAATATTCAGGACTTCAATTATATGCAATCCAAGTTTATTCAATGTTGAGTTTATATCACAATATAGCAGCAATTATTTTTTCAACTTGGAATACTCTTAACTAAGGCTAATGTTGTCAAATGATACAATCTTAAACTTACATGATTTTGATTATTAGCCATGTTTTTTTTGGTTTTCTCCCAAAGGTTTAATGAAGTGAAAACAAAAGTGATCTATTTTATAATGAAACTAACAAAAACTCTACTCCAAATTGGGCAAGAAACCTATTTATGCTATTGTTGTTTGTGTTTCTGAAATGATTGAAGTTGTAACTATGTTAAAAAAATAATTGTTTAGTTAAGGTAATATAAATTATGGATAGAAGATATGAATTAGTAGTTTTTTCTGTAAATGTTATTGTACTCTTGAGAAAAATTAAGGCCTGTCAGAAGAATTTAGCCAAGTAACTGAAATGTCTTCAGGTCATTCACTGATACAGACTTACAAACATTAAAGCAACTGGAGAGCCCTGTATCTGTAAATAACTAGGTTGCTAATATGTTTCCTTTGAATTAAAGTTACTGAATGAAAAGGATACCTTCTATAAGTCAACTATTTAATTGTAATGAAACTCGAAGTGTTTTCTGGTTCATTTTATTTTAAAATAATAATAAATATCTGCTATAAATTTGTGTTTTTTTTATTTTTGAATGAGTGTGAATAAATGAAGACACTTGCCCAGTAAATATATATGCTCTCAATTTGTTTTACTTTTTGTTTATATTATACTCTTAATTTATATATGCATACTATGCACATAAAAATGCAAGTTAGGTATGTATTGTAAGTAAAGCTTGTAAACAAAGTGAGAGCTATTATCCATTAAACATGATTTCTGATAGAGGGGCTTGAATGAAAATCTAGTGGATATCGCAGGTCCACTATATAGTTAAGAACACATTTGAAATTAATAATCGGATTGCCAATTTGAAAAATAAAAAGAACGGAAGTGCCCATGAATAATATGGACTAAATAACAGGAACAACTTAACTTGATGCCATTATATTTTTTAAACAGCTAATTCAATGACACATGGATGGATATCGTTAGAGGAGTTTAAAGTAGTCAATAGTTTAAATTCTTTTTGTCTGGTAATAGAAAAATGTGAGAATTTTAGAACAGATGACCAATTATATCTAAACTTTGAATAGAGCTAAACTAGAATAGTTAGCTTGTCCAATAGTTTAGATATAATAGTAGAGAACTTATTTAATTATCAGACATAGTGTCAAATTATTTTTGCCACTTTGGATCATTTATCATGTTCAGAATATTTATAGTAAAGATGGTCATTGCAGAGCCATATAAATGATTGCTGAATTAAAAGACAGATGAATTTGAGAAAATATTGACTATGATGAAACAAGTATAAAAATCAAAATGTGTGTCAAAATTTTCGGTAGTAATTATAAAGATTAGAAGAAAAACAAAATTAAAATTTGATAAAGGTATGATTAAGAAATTCTAAAAAACAATCATAAATATCAAAAATTGAAAATATACAGTAATAAATTACTCATATATGATAATCATTATGGTGATTATTATTAATTTACATTCACTTCTTTTGTAGCAATTTTTGAAGAAAAAAATCCTTTTTTTTTTTTAATATGCTCTTTTCTTAATAGTGTCCATTTTATAATACTATTGATGTCATAGACAATGTCTTCATAAGATAAAATGACAAATGTACACAAGGCAAAAAAATGCTGTACAGCTTATTCAATTATTTATTGAAAACTAAATCTGATAGTATATAGTAATAGAATATTCTAAAAAATATAATTTACTTATCTAATTTTTATTTCATATTTTTTTGTAATTCAATCTGTATTACAAAGATTTTCATTACACGAGTAACTCCTAAGTGATAAAAAAATTCAAAAATATAGAAATTCTATTCGGTGATTAACTAAGAATTAAATTTGATCGAATATATTAATAAATTGCACTAGAAATAAATTCAAAATATAATTTATCATTCTTAATAAAGTCTGAAATAAATATCTTGACACACCCAATACAATGTTTTTATTGCAAATAATTTGCAAAAAAAATGTATTCAACAAATAATTAAAAAGTCCTGAAATTCAATTTATTTTACTAATTTTTGTTTCATAACAATAGATATTTTTTCCATGGCAAAAATGCTGGTCATTACAAATGAAAGCAATATTGGGAAAAAAATTTATTCATGATTCAAAAGCTACAGTAATCAACCATTTGTTGCATTTATTAATTCAATTTTTATTTAATTCCATATCATTTTTGCTAAAAATGGAAAAAATGTCAGTCATTATTTCAAATGTGAAATGCAATAATAAAAATTCAAAGTTTCATAATGTTTCCCCAAAAATAAGCCTAATCAAAAGTAAACTCTAGCATCATTTTTGTGGATGCTTATAATATGAGCCTACTCCAAATATAAGCCTTAGTTAAGATCGGCAGCTCGATAGATGGCTTTTGTTTGTTCATTAAAACATATGATGGACATATTTCATTATAAAATAATGAATGTATAAATAAACAATATTATTGACATTAATGCTTTAAATAAATGGTAATATAAAATATATGATTCTTTTGTATTTTCCCATTGATTATTTTTAAATTTACATAATTCTACCTGTGTAGAGAAACAATTTATCTACCACAAGTCACTGTACCGGACAATTTATAATTTCATTTATATATATTTAGGTACTTATTTTATTTAATACTTAGATTTAGAATGCTGTTTTAGAGTTTTGTCATGGTAGCTTTTAAATATTCAAGATGAAAGATAAATTAGTTTGATTTCTTAAACATTTTTTTTTTTTCTGAAAGACTTTATTAAACTAACAAAAGTGATTTTAATAATTAAAGTTTAGTTTAAATTAAGTCATCAGTTTTTCTTCTAAAGAAAAGTTTTTAAAAAAATATCCAAATAAGCTATTATGAGTAATTTGCATAATTAATAATGAATGGATGTGGTTGTGTGATATAAGAATCTTCATATTCAATATGCCACAATGTGTTGTATGGACGACTTAATGTGTACATGTGAAATAAAGAAACCTTTTCTGCAATTTTATGCTTGCATTTTGTCATTGCTTTTGTGTGGACAAACTATTCTTAACTGTAATTTTTTTTTTATGACCCCTGCCTAGTAAGTCTTCATTTAATACTTGATTTAATAGTAAATTTAAATGGAATAATATTCTGATCACCAGATAAGATGAACAAGTAAAAAGAAAGAACTATTCTGGTAATTACAAGAAAGGAATTGTGGGGGGCTCCTGGGTTAAGAATCTTATAGCTTTCTATAAAGAGAAGTACTTAAATAAATGTACATTTTTATACATGAAAAAATAAGATATCCCCTTAAAATAAGCCCTACAGAGTCTTTTGAAGCAAAAATTATTATAAGACACTGTCTTATATTCAGGGAAACACTGTATTTATTAGGTAATTATAAAAAATAAAAAAAAATCACTAATATATCATAAAGTATATCAAAAGTAAATTAGAAACTATATATTGTGTGTGCATGCTTTATTTTAATTTAATGCATAGTGGTTCAATATTATATCAATTTAGTCCAATGTGAGTCAAAATAGCAACTATAAAATATTTAAAATCATTTTTAAAAATCCACAGAAACTGTAAAGTACTTATATATAATATCTCTATGTAAGTTAGTGCTTTTTATTCTTATTTTTGGTAATTTTTTTAATAAAGTATTTATTATTACTTTTTTTTTTTTTTTTTTAAGTCAAATATTTAAGGTTAATTGTCCATTTTGAATCTGTAGTAATGAGATATATATATGTTTTTTTTTTTGTTTTTTTTTGCCATAAAGAAAATATTATAATTATGCTTATTTTTTATATGAGATTTTTGGAGAACCAGTTGTCTTTGTGTGGCATAAGGATTTTTGGCCTCAAATGATCTTTCTAAAAAAATACTAGTGAACTGAGAATAGTCAAAGCAACAAGAGTTAGATAGAGAAATATTTATAAGAGTTATGTGTACCATAAAGATAGAAATATAAAATTTTTAATGAGTTTACTTTCAGTACTGAAAAATGAGATCAGATTAGCCTTGAGATCATTGCTAAAGAAATCGGTACTTTGCATCAGAAATGTTTATTTTAATTTTATCAATACAATGCTGTCCAAAATGAATGCCAAGTAATCTGTAAAATTTTAGATTTAAAAAAAAAATCTATTGATATTTTTATAAGAAAAAAAATTGTATTTGTCCATGTATGCAAAGTACCATACAGTGGTCTTGTACCATTTGAAAATAAGATTAATATCAACAAAATACCAGCTTAATAGTACAAGAGCAGCTTTTCATCCAAATGCTGTCTAGGATCATCTTGAGTAGTTACTGATTATTAAAACTTATCCAATGTGGTATTAGAATGAAAAGCTACCTTTATATTATATTATTTTAAACTAATATTTTGATTTAGAGTTATTAATGTTCCTAGCCAAACAATGCCTATATTATTGAAGAACTGAATTACTAAAATACATGGTGATTGAACTAGTTTCAAATTCATATTATTATTCAACCACATTGATTTGCATTCCAAATCTTAGACTGATTTGAATTTCCAAGTTTTTAGCTTAACAGTAAAATGGAACTAAAGATGGTTACTAGATGTATAGCTGTATTTTTTCCAGTTTTGAGTTGCAGGTCTTATTGATAAAGATAAGACACTGTCTTATATTCAGGGAAACACTGTATTTATTAGGTAATTATAAAAAATAAAAAAAAATCACTAATATATC